>BCLF01000071.1:903308-928331 GCA_001602275.1 Zoysia japonica | reverse complement strand
CCGCCGGGTGCCGCCTCGTCCCGCCGCGCCCGCCCCGCATCCGGCGCCCCTAGCTCCTCCCCCGTCGCGCTGCCTCACCACTGGATGGGCAAGGTGTGTCCACTTCTCATTTCCCGGTCATAACCCACCTCATTCGATGGGTTTGGAGGAGCAGAAAATGAGGGGTTGATTTCCCTATCCCTAACCTGGTTCATTTCCCTAACCTAATACACAAACATTGGAAATGTGTTAACCCACCTTCCATTTCCCTAACCTAGGGTTCATTTCCAGCTACCCAAACAACACCTGATGGTTACAAAAACGCCTTAAATAATCATGGTGGCGCCGTGCTAAGACTAAATTCTGTTTTTTTTGTTGGTTGCGTCAGTCTAAATCATGGTGTACAGTGTGTGAAAAACCAAGCCACATATGAGCACTATATTTCCCAGAGACAAATCTCCCATCGAATACTGTATGTTGATTGTTTCTAGCTTCCCCCCTCTATATCCACCAATAGACAGTCCACAAGTTCAAGTTTATTGTAATTTGCAAGATATTTCGCTGTGTCAGCGTGCGACAGACCAAGCCAGGTGTATAGAGTGCTGGTTTGTGTCGGTCTAAATCATACGTAGTGTATAGAGTGCGACATACCAAGCCAGGTGTTTTCCTTCTATAAGTTGATTTTTCTAGCTTCCTGCTCTATATATGGACAATTAGACAGCCTAAACGTTCGAGTTTGTCGTAACTTACAAGACTAATAATACACTAAATGTCAAAATATGTCGATTCATCGATGTGCATGTCATGGTTTGTCCCAAGTTCACGAACGTTTCCAAAGTCACATCACCACCTTCTCTTCTCATTAATTATTATCTACTCCCTCTGGCTTTAAAATATTGTGATTGTTAACTTTTAACTCTATTTTTAAACATTTGTCTTATGCAAAAATTAATTTTGTTATATTTTGCTTTATCATTAAAGTTAACACGACAAATAATCTTACACATTTGAAATGATTTTTTAATAAGATGGATATTTGAAGGTGACGTTAAAAGTTAACTGTGACAATATTTTAAAATTGAAGGGAGTATTATTTGCTAGAAAATGTGTATGTGCCTGGATTGTCTTCTAAGTAAACTTTATGCATCCCCTTCACGTGTTGTACAAATTAATGATCAATGCCGTGCATATATCAGTAGAACTTTGTGATTTTAATTTCTGGCATGCAATATATCCGATTTCTTTACGTCTTGCATTATTATACTCTGTATTTTAAGGTTTTTCCCAGGCGTTATCTATAGTGAAACTATTTTTAGTAAATTATATCAAAATGACGCCTCCTATCTTTAATTTGAATTTTTTTTACAAATTAGAATTTGAAACGTTGTCTTCTTGGTTATATTGCCATCTATGTAAATAGGAGCAATTGCAAAACAAGTCTTGTTTTACACTCTAATTCTGAAAATGGTCCTACTTTGCAAAATCAATCCTGTTTTTCAAATATGAAGCTTCCGTAAGTCTCTTTTTAACACCGTTAGTGGTGACTAATTTTCAGAATAAAGAAAAGGCAGAATTGCCCTCCATTATCCTTCCTCTCAAGACTGCGTTCAAAAATATTTTACATAGTTTATTGCATATTAAAAAATATTTAAGTTGGACTAACAAATCATTTAAATTTGTTAAAATATGCATTTTAGATTCTATATACAAACTACTCCAAACACAACAATTTTGCAAAACCAAAACAAAAATAAGATCAATTTTGTAAGGTCATATATGTCTTATCATGTACTAATATTTAATGTTGTTAACACCACTTAACGGAATAGGACCAACATTGAGGTTTAGATTTGAAAAATAGAACCGAATTTGCAAAGTTTGAAAAATAAAACTATTTTTAAAATTAGAGTCCAAAACAGAACCTGTTTTGCAGTTGCCCCATGTAAATAACATATAGAATCACATTGTTTCCACCGGCAAAACCCCAAAAATCTCCTTTAATTTATGAAGCTTTTCTTTAGACATTCTAGCTATAAAGTCGGAGGAATGAAAGAGGACGCCCACCATATCCTCAGTTCGCAACCAAATATTTCCATCAGTCAGCCGGGTGCTATCGATCACCAAAGCAGTGCGCGGTCATGGCACTGATGTTTCAGCATGGCGTCCTTGAGCTGATGCTGCATGTGCCCCCGCAGCAGGCAGTGCTGCTCTCTCTCCTACTCCTCTGCCCTCTCCTCGTCCTGCTGCTGGCGCGCCGCCGCTCGTCGACGGCCACGGCGCGATCAAGAGAGCAGCTCCTGAGCAAGCTGCCGTCGCCACCCGGCAGGCTCCCCGTCATCGGGCACATGCACCTCGTCGGCCCCCTCCCTCACGTCACCCTCCGCGACCTCGACGCCAAGCACGGCCGCGATGGGCTCCTGCTCCTCCGCCTCGGCGCCGTGCCGACGCTCGTTGTGTCCTCACCCAGCGCCGCGCAGGCCGTCCTGCGCACGCACGACCACGTGTTCGCGTCCCGCGCGTACTCGCCGATCACGGACGTCATCTTTTACGGCTCCACGGACTCCGCCTTCGCTCCCTACGGCGAGCACTGGCGCCAGGTCAAGAAGATCACCACCACGCATCTCCTCACCAACAAGAAGGTCCGATCCTACCGTCGCTCCCGCGAGCAAGAGGTAACTATATAAATTTTGATAAGCATATTTCATTTGTTATTTGATTACATGCATGCTACTGAAAATTTTGTCACCTGCATGTGTGGCGATGAACTGATGATAAACAGGTGAGCATGGTTATCAGCAAAATCCGAGAGGTGGCCACCGGCGGCTCGGCGGCGGCGGCAGTCGACATGAGCGACCTGCTCCGCACTTTCTCCAACAACGTCGTGTGCCACGTCGTGTCAGGCAAGATCTTCGAGGACGAAGGCCAGAACAAGCTGTTGCAGGAGCTGGTCGACGCGAACTCTCGGCTCATCGGGGGGTTTCACCTGCTGGACTATTTCCCGGCCCTGGGGAGGCTGGACGTGCTCAAGAGGATGCTGTGCGCCAAGGCGCATAAGGTGAACAAGGCTTGGGACGACTTGCTAGGTAAGCTCATCCATGACCATGCGATGAAGCTGGCGTCGCAGCAGGGCGACGGTGACAACGGCGAGGGTGACTTCATTGATGTGCTACTCTCCGTTCAGCAAGAGTATAAACTCACAATGGACCATATTAAGGCACAGTTGGTGGTATGACCTTACACACATAATAACTTTAAACAATCAAATGCATACACCTAAAATTTTGAATTCAAATTTACTAATTATATTAAGTATATATTTATATTTATAATATATATTTTTAATAGTTTTATTTAATTAATCTTGTGTATAGTTTATAATGAATATAAATTGATCTAGTTTTTAATTGTTCCAATTTGCAAGACGTGTCTTCTACAAATCGAGTTAGAAAATATGAATTAAAAAATTAGAAGCATAAGATCTCCTTTGAAACACAAGAATTTCATAGGAATTACATGTAAATTTCAAAGAAATTAGTTAAATTCTATAGAAAAACGTAGAAATCGATACTACAGTTTTAAGCCCCATTTATTCTTTCGTAAAGAGCTTCCAAATTCTCCGGGACGCCCCTGATAATGTAACACAAAGATGTAGATCGAATAGCAATATATTATAGATTAATGTTGATGTTTTTGGTCCTTACACATATAGGTCGCGTTCGAAGCCGGCACGGACACCACAGCCTTGGTGCTGGAATACGCGATGGTTAGGCTCATACAAAACTCCCAGGCCATGGCGAAGCTACAAGCCGAGGTGAGGACGGCAGTACCCAAGGGAAAGGAGCTGGTCACCGAGGACGACCTGCACGGCATGCTCTACCTACGGGCAGTCATCAAGGAGACGCTCAGACTCCACGCGCCGGCGCCGCTCCTCGTCCCGCACCTCTCCATGGCGGACTGCATCATCGAGGGCTACACGGTCCCATCCGGGACACGGACCATCATCAACAGCTGGGCGCTGGCTAGGGACCCTCGGCACTGGGAGCGCGCGGAGGAGTTCGTGCCGGAACGGTTCGAGGAAGGAGGCGGCGCCGCGGCGGCCATGGACTACATGGGCAACGACTTCCTGTTGCTGCCGTTCGGGAGCGGCCGGAGGCGGTGCCCGGGGATAAGCTTCGCAATCACGGCCGTGGAGGTCATGCTGGCGAACCTCCTGTACCACTTCAACTGGGAGCTGCCGCCGGAGCTCGCGGAGAAGGGCGTTGACATGACGGAGTCGTTCGGGGTCACGCTGCATAGGACTCAGGACCTCCTGCTTGTCCCGGTACTTCCGAAAGATTAGTTCGGTCAGCTTGGTTGTTCAGTGTGGAATAAACGGAAGGTGATGACACACCGGCGTGTTGGGTGATTGAAACGGTGTTATTACTTATTAGTGGAGATGCTCTAAAAGTTGTGTTGTAAAACTATGTTTTAAGATCCTGTAACTCTTATTTTTAAAGATTCAGAGTTGTGTGCTGCAACAGATGCGGTAAAAATGATGCTTTATTTTTCGTTGCCCTTGAGGTATTTCATCGAGCTCCTTTAGCTTGTTCACCGTGGAGATTACCTTGAATAGTTCATCTCCTCCGCGACCTTGCGCAATCGCTTCGAGTCTAACATCTCCGACCACCGCTTGGTCAACGCCGCGACCAGTTCGAGTACATTGCTGCTCACCTTGCCATTGATCCGCGGGGAGATAGTTGATCAGCCCTCACCGCACTCCGGAGCTTGGTGGCAGCACATCGGACACGGCAGCTAGGGCAGGTGGTGCGCGGCAGGAGCCAGGGAGGCGGAGGGCACTGCGTGGTGGAGAAAGCCAAGGAAGTGATAGAGGAGCCGACCGGAGTGGTAGTTGGCTCCCGTCAAGTGTAACTCGTGGATAAAGCACCGGATACAACACCAGCTTTGATGCTCTAAATATAAAGCACCAAAGCGTATGTTGAAGTGAGTTTGAGCTTTTTTTTTTCAAGAGCGTGCTTGGACGTTTCGTATTAAGCAAGAGTTTGGGCTTTATAATACTAGATTTTAATGCACAGGCTAGTTTTAATGCTGTTTTGGAGATACTCTTAGCAAAGACATATCGAATCAATGCGTGCTTCTAATTTCCATCCTTTTTACGAAGCAAAATCATGCATGAGTGGAAAATGAATAAATAAAAAATTTCATGGTTGGCTAGGTGCAACATGCAGCTTAGGCAAACGTAATGAGAGATGACCAACCAGCTTAGGCACCTGGAGTCATAGATCGATCAGGTAGCAGAAGAAGTGCACGCAGCCTGGCCTGCGACTCACTTCGGTACGTCGCTATAACATTTACCGTAAGTAGGTTTCCAAGTTTGAAATAGAGTCAAACATATGTTGGCTCGGATAGGCAAGCCAGCCGTTAACCAAGTGGTGGACTGGTGGTCGACCTAGCCCATGAAAATCAAGTGCGGAGGTCCCGGTGGCGATCCGCGGCGGGAATGAAGTCAATGAACCTCTGCCAGACATTGTCAGAATCGGCCGTGGGGCGGAAGGCAGGGGACATGGCGGCGCATCGGCCACGGAAGGTGAGAGACACGGCGGCGCAGCGGCAGGCGTCGCGCGGGGACGTAAGCGCGAGGGCGTAGGCCAGGAACGTCTCCGGGAGGTCGCCGATCCGCGTCCCCCCTCCTCCGCCTCCGCCATGGCTTGGTCCTCGGAATCTCAGAAACCTCGCAGACGATGGGACCGACACCGATTGGCTAGCCTATAGGGTACATAGCAAAGCACCAGAGAGAGGGGAGTTGTTGGCAACAAGATGACGAGGGGGACGGCATGGAAGCGGCGATGATTGGCTTGGCTTGACTGCCGAGGGCGATTCCTCTCTTTCGTCGCGGCCACTGTTGTACGGACCGCGAGATTCCAAGGCTGAAAACGGGTCTGAGAAAAATGAACTACAAATACTAACTGAGGAGAGGATCGGATCGAGTTAAGATCTAACTTACATTTATTTTTAAATTATAATTTATTAAAAACTGATTAAATTTGTGAAAAGATCAGCAGATCTAACCGATAGCAGATCTAACCTTTTTATCACCTCTAAGCGTGGCCATTCGGATCTGGTGCACGTTCATAGTTTAAGATGCATCGGCCGGCAAGCGGCAACGAGCAGTCGTCAGGACTCCTTCCATCTTTGCTTTGCCTTCCTCAAGATTCCAACAATCCAACCGAGTCCATTGGTCCGTGGATCTCGGTGGTCGTCGTCGTATCCAACTTAATTTTTAATATTCATTTTTAAATTAAAATTTAATAAGAACTGATTAAATTTGTGAAAGAATCAGCAGGTCTAACCTTTTTATCACCCCACCCCTAGGCGTGGCCATTCAAAATGGATCCGGTGCACGTTCATAGTTTAAGATGCATCGGCCGGCAGGCGGCAACGAGCAGTCGTCAGGACTCCTTCCATTTTGCTTTGCCTTCCTCAAGATTCCAACAATCCAACCGAGTCCATTGGTCTTGGATCTCGGTGGTTGTCAGTCGTCGTCGTCGTCGTCCTCGTACCTGCTCCCCAGATTGTTTTTTTGGCGTTTTGCCCAATTGTTCTTAATTTGGGTTTTTATTTATTCTGATAGTGGAGTGCATGATGGCTAGCTGCTGCAACACCTACTGTCCAATTATAAGACACGTGGGTGCAGTGCATATTTTCTCCTCGGAATTATGGACGGTCCGGCCCTCTAGCCGCCAACTCAGACATGTACAAACAGGCCGGGCCAAGTGGACGGTTCGAAGTACGAAAACAATGGCTCAGCTCAAACACGACACGGCTCAGTCCATTTTGTATTATTTATCATTGTATTTGTCTAATAGAGCTGGAATTAATATTGGACCGAAGAGACTCTTCGCACCGATATTCAAATTTGGTTTGAGAGAAAAATGAATTTGAAATAGAAAATTGAAAATGACGTGCCAGTGCCAGTCCATATACTGACGTGGCGTGCCACATGGGTAGTCACATCAGCTAAAAAATGAATCTGAAGCAATAACTAAAGTTCAAAGAATAAATTGAATCTTTTAAAAGTTGAGGAATAAAATTAAGTTTTCGTATGTAATTTAAAGACTAAATTAAATATTCTCCCTTTTAAATATTGCGGCTCCTTTTCTCTCCTCCCCATTCGTACTCTCTCTCTCTCCTGCGGCGTCTTCAGCGGTGGAGCGGCAGCCCAGCAGTGGCAGCGAGCGGAGGCGGCCTCCGCGGCGAGGCGGCGGGGGGCGACAAGCGGCCTGGCAGCGGCTGCGAGAAGGACTGGCGGGCCGCGGCGGCAGGCGGCGGCGCTTGGAGGAGCGGGCAAGACGACGGCGAGCGAAGGAGCGGCGACGGCGGAGCAGTGTGCGAGAGGGAACGACATCGACAGCGAGCGGCGACGGGCGAGCGTGGTGGACGACGAGCCGCGGCGGGCGGCGTGTTTCAGTAGTGGAAAGGGGGGTAAAAAGAAAGAATGGCCTTGCCGGCAGTGTTAACAACAATATAGAGAGAGTACAGTTCACTATGAGGTTACCCACTAAATGTCTTTAATTAAAAAATAGTTTTTCAAAATTGTAGGGATTTTACACCCCCTACTCATGGGTGGCTTCCGCTTGTTCACATAATTTCGTCAAAAGTTCTAAAATATTTATTAGAATTTGGTCCTTTGGTTTATTGACCCCTCCTGTGTTCTACGTACGTCTATATCCGCCACTGCATCTGCACGCGAGTCCTTCGAGTCAGCTCCCCGAGATTTTTGACAAGGACATCGATGTAATTTCTCCAGCCCCTCTCCTGCCAGTCAAAAATGTCCTGAATAATCGAGGGGGCGTGCCACGACCAAATTCTTTTTTTTTGTTGGTTTGCGTCAATCTAAATCACGGTGTGCGTTGTGAAAATCCAAGCCACACACGAGCAGTGTCCCAGTAAAATCTCCCAAAAAAACTGATATTGAAACTTGCAAGACTAAAACGCACTAAATGTCAAAATATTTTGCTTTGTCAACGTGCATGCATGTTATGACCAAGGTTTCACTTACGGTTTGATACGCAAAAACTGGACCCGGCGGTTTTCCGGTTTTCGGAAAAATCGATTCGAAAACCGATCAAAATTTAAAATTTAAAAAAATCATCGATTACCGGTTTACAAACTGGTAAACCGGCAGGACGGCTAGCCGGCCGGTTTCTGGTGAAACCGTTGTGGCGGTAAACCGATTAGTTTGGCCGATAACCGGTCGGTTTAGGTGAAAAACCGGGCGATAAAATGAAAAATCGAAAAAATGTTGTAAAATAAGAAAAAAAAAGAAAAACTCTAGAAATTTTTGGCATGACTTTTCTGAAATTCTTGCAATATATTTACATAATATATACTTTATCAATGGATAATAAGCACACAATTTGACAATATATCTATACCAATGAAATCCATAGTTCATACATAAAGTTCGTACATAAAGTTCGTACACAAAGTTCACACTTTACATTGAAATTGTATTCCAATCAAAATAAGCCCTATCGCACTCATCACTTGATATTATTTGAATCTCTCTAAGTGACGAGCAACTATGATTTGAATTTATTCCAAATTTGATCCGTTCAAGCGGAAGTTGTCTCCCATTGTGAGCGCAACATGTGATAAAATTCGAGATTCTGCCATTGGTACACCCATGTGGTCGTTGGTTGTGAGCTATGATCACCCAAAGGATAATTGTAGTACTCAATACTTTAGTTATAGGAGGTATCACTGTCTGTGCCCGAGTAGTAAGCGCTATATTGATGTTCCTACCCTCCATTGTGGTACTCTGTGACTGTGGAGCGCTATAGTCTTGATTTTGTATAGTTGATGGTGGCTGAGAGTCAGGAACCACGTCCGCATCGCCTGGTGCGTCTCCAGAATCTGTCCGGGAGCTGTTATCATTAGACTCTTGGTAAGGTGGGCTTCGTCAATATGTGGAGTTGTCGCTGCCCACTTTCGTACCTTTCCCTTTTACTTTATCTTTGCCTTTGCTCGTACTCCTTTTCTTTTTAGCATCTGTCTTTTTACTTTGACACTGGTGCTTCCTCTTTTCTATGTGAGTGTCACTCACATTTTTTTATGTCTATTCAGATATCGTTGCAGCACGAAAAAACCGTAGCAACTGTCTACTAGCTTCATCAGCGCTCACTAGACGGGATGGCAGAGGAGTGTCACTCTTTGTGTCCTCTTCATCAAGAAGAGGATCATCATTTAATCTTTTATGTTCCATCTAATCTCTCATTGGATTGAAGAATCATAAAAGAATAGCTCCATGAGACGATCAAAGGGATCAGCTTCTAGTGGTTTATATGTGAATTCAGTATCCCGCATCCGTATTCTGAGATTGTAGTTGACATACACCAACTTATACAATTTGGCATGAGAGAGTCTGTTGTGCACCTTTGTGTGGACCAATGCGAATGTACTTCAATTACAGTCGCATCCACTAGATGAAGTACATTGCGATACTAGGCGCAAAGCAAGCTTCTAAAGATTTGGTGTGTCACCACCACCAAATATGTGCCACCATTGAGCATGTGAAGTTTTCGCATCCACTGCCATCCTGCTGGCCAACTCAGTGGCGAATGCACCTTGTTTCTTTCTCCAAATTTCCGTTTCCTACAGCGCCTGAACACACATATCGGTGGGTGCTATACACGAAAATGCGTCTCGAAGATCATGCAACGTATTTGCACTGAGCCCATATAAATAGTGCGCCCTTGGGTTCAACGCTCCACCTGCACGTATAGCAATAATTCTTAATAAAATGCATTAGTGATTATGTTGGTAAACACATTTTACCTGCATTCACAAATGTGTCATTACAAATATCATGCATTCGACGATTAATAACCTCTATGTACCTTTCGTACTCTCTATCATCATTGTGAAAAAGAGCTTGATACTCACGTTTTAACAGATAATACCTCATAAGAACTTCACTTAAGTTTAGAGTCTTATCTTGATCAGAAAACCGAAGGAATGCATACAATGGTTGCACGATATCAACCACATACTTCAGTGTGTCCTACTATGACATGCTAGCTAGGCATGAGTGTGTATATCTTTTCTCATCAGTGTTGGACCATCGACTTTCTAAGAAACTTTGAGAACCCATCCATGTCATGAACTTGTCCCTCCGACGATGCATACTCTCAAGAAACATATAGTTGGTGCCAAAACGAGTTGCATTTCATCTCACCAGCTCACCTAATAGCATTCGTTATCATGGAGTGCAGCTGATTATAATTGTACAACCATCGAGAAACTCTGCGAGCAGATTGTATCACAGCTTTTTGTTCTGAAAAGTCACCAATGGTCTTAAACGTCAAGTTGGTTGTATGTGCCACACACGGTTGCCAGACAATATGATTGTACTTGTTCCTTATGTACTTGCACGCTTTCTTGTAGTTTGAACCATTATCCGTAATAATCTGGACAATATGCTATGGACCAATATCAATGCACACTTTATTCATTTTCTGCAAATGAATATGACATCAATCAATATGACAGTGGTGCAAATACATTGAATGATCAATGGAAGTAACATATGAACGTACCTTGAATATGAACTCTGCTGACTGGCTGTTTTCTGTAACATCAGAAGACATGTGGAAAAACATGACACTGTTACAGTAGATCATAAAATTTATCAACCTCATCCCTGTAGGTCCAGTTCAAGAGTCGCACATGATAGTTACACCATGCGTCTGCCACTCTAGCTTGAATTTCTTGAATTTCTTCTGAATATCTTCTTCGTTTTGATCAAAGCATGTTCTATCTATTTCCTTGTTAGTTGGGCTAAGAACACCATCACCTGCAAACATAATGAATCGTGCATAATGAAAAAAAAAGCAGCATACCCCATCTCTGTGTCTCTTTGATTGCGCTAATGAAGTACGGATTATCTGCCTTCCTAACACCGATGGCTTCTGTGTGAAAGAATTTGGACCACGTCTTTTCAATTGCTGACTTTGCTAGCTTGCTCTTTGCCATCCATGAACCAGTATCTATACTGGTTTGAACCCGTTCCTTGCAACTTGACTTTTATGACATTGACCTTCTCATCATGCCAAACAATCCCCCACCACTACCTTGAGAGAAAGCACCTGCACTTTGCGAGGAACCGCATGCACCTTGAGAGGAACCACCTGCACCCGACGAACCACCAACGCATTGCTCGAACTGATCATCATACATACGCTGTCGCTACCGAAATTTCTCCTCCTCTCTAGATAGCTGCATGGCAGCCTGCAGGTCCTCATCATCCTCCACATTCACATTGCCCTCACCTGCAACATCTTGCTGTCTCAGGGCCTGTCTAGCTCGGTCCTTCCTCCACTCGGCGGTCCTATCAAGCTCCCGACGAAAATAGTCCCGCATCTCGGCAGGAACGTGAGCACAACGCACCACATTGCTGCTCCGATGTGCCAAATGTTGCTTGAATCTCGTGGCACCAATCCCTCTCTTCACGCTCTTGCAATACTTGCAACGGAACCAGAGGTATACGTTCTCCCCGTGTTCCCAAACCGAATCCGGTTGATCCGTCATACTACATTGAAGAAAACAATGGAACTAAGCAAATCAGCCAACATTTGAAGAAAAATGAACAAAGTCACTACCTCACCTCCTCTGCCCGAAATCACCGTAGATCGGGCGGCTAACCGCTCTAGCCGGTCGGCTAGCCGCTGGCCCGGCTTCACCGCCACACGCGCGCATTGGAGCCTGGCTTTCCGCTGGAGTCGAGCGGCTAGCCGCTCGAGCCGCCCGGTTTGCCGCTCCACTGTTGCGCGCACTGAGCCGCTCGACTTACCGGCGATATCGGCCGGCTAGCCGCGCTCGGGCGGCGGTTTTCGACGGCGAAGGGGCGGACAGCAGCCGAATCGGCAGAGACGACGCGCAAACTCACGGACGGAGAGCAGGAACGACTCACGGACGCGATTGGGAGGTTCTGGAGTGCATGAGAAGATAAGGTATACTTTTCCATATTTACTTTTTCAAATTTTTTTGGGCACTTAAATCTTAAAATATTTAAAACGGATTCCACAAAAAATTATGATTTTTCATCTAGTTTCCGTCAAATTTTCAAAATTCAAAAAAAATTTAAAACGAAAACCGGTGAACCGGACCGGACCGGACCGGTTTGACAGGTTTTCGCCGGTTTGGCCGGTTTTATGAACCTTGGTCATGACGCGCCTCTCGAGAAGCCCCAGTATGTGGCTAGCTTAAAAAATCGAAGAAACTCCACCGTACGATGAAAATCTAGTTTTTTGTTGCATTGTGTCGATATAAATTACCAGTGTATGTATATGGAGTGTGACTGTCCTAACGATAGATTTTTTTCCATCTATAAATTGATTTTTCTAGCTAGCATCCCGCTCTATATGGACTGTTGGCACAAAATTTGGCAACCCGAAGATATAATATAAAGATTAATTCAAATGACAAAAAAAATAGAATACTCATTTTCAAAATTCATAAAAAGGGAAAATATTATTTCTCATGCACGATGAATTAAACATCTATCGTGAAACAAATAAAAGCGTCTGACAAGATGTGAATAAACACACGTGATTTAATATTTGAACTACAAAAATAGAAATATTTTAAATCATGCATAGTTAAGGTCTCGCCTCCTGATAAACGAGTATGTACGTACATACGCGGCCATGCGAAAAAGTCGCCGGAGACTAATTTAAGCCATCGCTTTAATTACCGTGATTAACTAAACTAGTTACGGCCCAAAGGGATGTGCAGATGTTGTACTCGTGGTGATCAGCTCGACGCAGCAAAAATCAGACTAAAGATCACCATATAATATATAATACGTCTAACTGCGTACTGTAGCCGCCTAATCCCAATTCAAACAAGTCGGCCAACTACCCACGCCCCGCACGAAAAGCAAGCACCATCACCACTGCTCGGCAACGTGTGCGTGCACTACTCTCTCTCTTGCCTGGTCAACCACTGAAAATTTGATTAATGAATAAATAAATTCATTTCAAACGGACGCATGCGCACTTGCCTGGCCAAATCAACCAACATCCTGCACCAGGCTCCCACGAACTAACGCACGCGAACACTTGCGTGGCCAAACTGCTCCGCTCACCAGGCCACTAACGTCCCGTGCAAGCCATGCATGAACGAACTCCCACGCCTCCCTGGTCTTACGCACGCCACGCATGAAACTGTGAAGGCTTTGATTAGCCAGTAAGTAAATTGATTTCAAACAGACGCGCGCCTTTGTATAACTGACGCACGACGGCACTCGCTTGGCAAAACCGCTCGACGTGTGCGAGACGCAGGACGTGCGCGCGCACTGCTGCCGCTAACCATGAAACAATCCTCAGAGCAAACCGCTAATGACCTTCCTCCTCTATAAATAATAGCCAAGGGTCACCGTGAAAGTCTCTCTCGCTAAAAAAAAAAGAACTCCCTGCCGCCAGGCTGCCCCAAAGCACGCGCGCTCATACACACCATCGAAGCCAGGCTGTCGGAACTCCATCTCGCATACACGCACAAGCTTCGTTCCCTACCATCTCTCATATACGCACACATAAAACATCTCGCCGGCAAAGCATACGAGGCACATCAGCATCGCCAGGTTACGGACCATCATCACCGTCGACAATCATCCACGGCAAGTGTCTGCAAGGTGAGAAACTGGTTCGTCAGGCCGCCGACGTCTTGCCTGTTCTTGTATATCATAACAAGGAGTGTTTTTTCCCCTCCTCAAGTCTGCGGCCGTCTGTTCTTCATACTTCGGACTATTGATATGAGTCAAGAATCGACTCCTCCGCTCACTGTTGTTGAGATCTTTTGACTCAAACATTAACAAGGAGACTTTGTTCGATTTGGCCAACGAGTACAAACCACGGTGAAATGATAAGCACCTCATTCGTCGGTTCAGCCATCTAGTACAAACTATGACGGAAAGTATACTTTGTTTCTTCGGCTTGGTCCATTGATATGGATCGAGTGCAAGTGCCTTAAAAATCATGCTGAAAATGATAAGAGTTTCGGTGGTCAACATCAAAATTTGGTTGCCAGTTTATGCAAAATGACGTCGCGTCGGCCACTCCTAACATGCGGAGATCAGTTGCCATATATGTAGCAGTGATTTTAATTTCTGTAGACTATGTTCAATCTAGCACATCTGCATCATAATTAGCTGCCATGGTTAAGCCTCCGGTCTTCTTGTGATCAAAGTAGAAACTGTAGTATACGCCGATCAAAATAATAATAATACTATAATCCGGCGACGGTTGCATACATGTCGTGCTGAGCACACAAAGTAGGTGCTGCCAAATTAGAAGTCTAGGAAGTAGGACTAACAACAGTAATCCTATTTTACACCATCATGCATGCAAGCTAAGAAAGAAGGGGGAAATAAATTAACCTTCATGTAGCGTTCCGTCAAGTTGCATACGGAAATCACGATACCAGCATGTAAATCAAGTTCTGTCATGTTAGTCATGTAGAGAAGATGCTCGTGATCATTTAACCATATCAATAAAAGGTCTATACACGTAGCATTGTATTAGGTGTTCATTATCCCCAAAATTCTCTCATAGTCAGTAATAGCGTCAGCTAAAAAAAATATTAATCATCTGACTAGACTGCATATAGGACCACATCATTTCAGATTCCATGACGTGCAAAAGTCAAAGGAATACTCCAGGATAGAGATCACGCAAATATATGTAATCATATAAAATTCACATAGACAAATCCTAAGCAATAGGTATCTACCATATCTCCTTGTTAAAATCCATATGCCATCCGTAATCTCTAAAACATTTATATGCATTATCACCTACATGTACGAGCGCACATAAGAAATGTGTTATAATTTCTCTGACGCATAGAAAGCATCAAAGTAATTATGCGCATTCAAATATGTTAAACCCTTCGATAAGTCTAAATTAAAATCAAATAAATCCTCGCTGCATATATGTACGGAAATATGTAGTAGTGAAAACGTCATGAGTCGGCCTTCCATATAGCATAAAAATATATCAAATATTCGCCAAGTGAACAAATGTCAAAACAGTTTGGCGATATCCCAATGCCCAAATAATATGCTCGTATCTGCATAAAAAAAGTATAATATGCATAAATCTCAAAGGAAGGCATGCACCATATCTGCATATGTGTGCATATGAAATGCGTCAAATAAAGTTCTTCGTCGAGCATTCATCCGGGGCAACGAGACTGAAGACTTATTTTTATTCTCTAGTTTTGTGATAGCAATATGCTGCGACCATTATGTAATTTTCTTTTATTTTGGAACTCTTAATCAGGGGTTTTCTCTTTGGAGATGTAATTAACATAATTTTTATATAAATATAAGAATTATGAAAGTATGAACTCGCAATACTTAAATTTATTTTCTCTCATGCCTTAAATTTAAATTAAATTTAAACTTGTCTCTTTTGACGTGGGGCGCGTCGCCCGCAACCGTGTTTAAACTTTTTCCCCGTCATCATGGACCAATAGACAGACTAAACGTTTAAGTTTCTCCTAACTTACAAGACTAATATACTAAATGTCAAAATATGTCGCTTTATCGATGTGCATGTCTTGGTCTGTCCAAGTTCACGAGCATTTCCAAAGTCCAGTCACCATCTTCCTTCTCAATTATTATCTATTCCCTATGGCTTAAAAATATTGTGATGGTTAACTTCTAATATACATTTGACCATTCATCTTATTCAAAAGTATAGATTTTTATAATAATTTATTTTATCATTAAAGGTATTTGAAACACGACTAATAAGCTTACACAATTGAATCAATTTTTTGAGTAATGTAAGTATTTGAAGATGATGTTAAAAAGTTAATTGTGACAATATTAATTGGAGGGAGTATTATTTGCTAAACTCTTAGTATGCACTGTATTGTCTTCTATAAGAAAATTATACATCCCCTTTCACGTCTTGTACTACTAACTAATGGTCAATACCGTGGATGTTAAAAAGTTAATTGTGACAATATTAATTGGAGGGAGTATTATTTGCTAAACTCTTAGTATGCACTGTATTGTCTTCTATAAGAAAATTATACATCCCCTTTCACGTCTTGTACTACTAACTAATGGTCAATACCGTGCTTATATCAATAATACGTGGCTGGTGCGCTGTACTATATGTTGTCTTAAAAAAGATATTTTTAATGATGAGACTATACCAACCACTTTGTGATTTGATTTCTAGCATGCAACATATTCATTCCTAGATCCAATTTCATCACTCCATTGTCAACTAAATAACTAATTTGACCCCTTAAAAAAAACTAATTTGACCCCAATCATTGTTCATCACGAAAATTGTATCAAATCCATCACTATCAATCTAGCTACTTCTGCTAAGTACTATCTATAGTGAAACTATTTTTAGTACAGTAAATTGTATGAGAATGACGCCGATCCTCTCTTCATTTATGCTTCTTTCTTAGATATTCTAGCTATAAAGTCGGAGGAATGAATGAGGACGTCGACCACATCCTCAGTTCGCCGCCAGATATATCCACCAGCCAGCAAGATCTATCGATCACCAAGGCGCTACGCTCATGGCACTGCAGATGCTTCACCATGGACTCGATGAGCTGAATCAGCTGATGCTGCATGTGCACCAGCAGCAGGCAGCGCTGCTCACTCTCCTACTCCTCTGCCCTCTCCTCGTCCTGCTGCTAGCGCGCCGCCGCGGCTCGTCGACGGCCACGGCAAGATCAAGGGAGCAGCTCCTGAGCAAGCTGCCGTCGCCGCCAGGCAGGCTCCCCATCATCGGCCAGTTGCACCTCATAGGCCCCCTCCCTCACGTCACCCTCCGCGACCTCAACGCCAAGCACGGCCGCGACGGGCTCCTGCTCCTCCGCCTCGGCGCCGTGCCGACCCTCGTCGTCTCCTCGCCGAGCGCAGCGCAGGCTGTCCTGCGCACGCACGACCACGTGTTCGCGTCCCGCGCGTACTCGCCGATCACGGACGTCATCTTCTACGGCTCCACGGACTCCGCCTTCGCTCCCTACGGCGAGCACTGGCGCCAGGTCAAGAAGATCACCACCACGCACCTCCTCACCAACAAAAAGGTCCGATCCTACCGTCGCTCCCGCGAGAAAGAGGTAATTAACAATATAAATTTCTCAGCAGATTTCAGTTACTGTTTGATCACATGCATGGCGTATAACCTTTTGTTCACCTCACTAGCTATATCTACTGAAACTGTCTCATCTGATGGATGGTGATGATAAACAGGTGAGCATGGTTATCAGCAAAATCCGAGAGGTGGCCACCGGCGGCACGGCGGCGGCGGCCGTCGACTTAAGCGACCTGCTCCGCACGTTCTCCAACAACATCGTGTGCCACGCGGTGTCAGGCCAGATCTTCGAGGACGAAGGCCAGAACAAGCTGCTGCAGGAGCTGGTGGACGCGAACTCGCGGCTCATCGGGGGTTTCCACCTGCTGGACTACTTCCCGGCCCTGGGGAGATTGGACGTGCTCAAGAGGATGCTGTGTAACAAGGCGCACAAGGTGAACAAGGCCTGGGACGACTTGCTCGGTAAGCTCATCGATGAACATGCGAGGAAGCTGGCGTCGCAGCAGCGCGATGGTGACGACGACGAGGGTGACTTCATTGATGTGCTACTCTCTGTTCAGCAAGAGTATAAACTCACAATGGACCATATTAAGGCACAGTTGGTGGTATGACTGACCTTACATAACCTTAAAAAAAAATATGCATAACTTGACACATAAAGATGTAGATCGAATAGCAGCTTATTATAGATAATTATTGTTGATTTTTTGGGTCCGTACATATATAGGTGACGTTCGAAGCCGCCACGGACACCACGTCCTTGGTTCTGGAATACGCGATGGTCAGGCTCATCCAAAACCCCCAAGCCATGGCCAAGCTACAAGCCGAAGTGAGGACGGCTGTAGCCAAGGGAAAGTTGCTGTTCACCGAGGACGACTTGCACGGCATGCACTACCTACGTGCCGTCATCAAAGAGATTCTCCGACTCCACGCGCCGGCGCCGCTCCTGCTCCCGCACCTCTCCATGGCCGACTGCATCATCGAGGGCCACACGGTCCCGTCCGGGACACGGACCATCATCAACAGCTGGGCGCTCTCCAGGGACCCTCGGCAGTGGGATCGCGCGGACGAGTTCGTGCCGGAACGGTTCGCCGACGGAGGCGCCGCGGCGGCCATGGACTACGTGGGCAACGACTTCCTGTTGCTGCCGTTCGGGAGCGGGCGGAGGCGGTGCCCGGGGATAAGCTTCGCGATGACGGTCGTGGAGGTCATGCTGGCGAACCTCGTGTACCACTTCGACTGGAAGCTGCCGCCGGAGCTGGCGGAGAAGGGCATTGACATGACGGAGTCGTTCGGGGTCACGCTGCATAGGACTCAGGACCTCCTGCTTGTCCCGGTGCTTCCGAAAGATTAGTTTGGTCAGATTGGTTTAGTGTGGAATAAACCGACGGTGATGCCACATAGATCGATCGATCGATCGTGCATAGTTACCTGTATCATTCAAGTATTTTATGCATGTGTTGAGTGATTGGTATGGTGTTATTAGCAAAGACGTATCGAATCACAGTGTGCTTTGGTGTTATTAATTACCTGTATCGTGCATATTTTGACATTTTGTAGTGGGCCATGTTTATTTTCACTAGAGATTTTGAAATTCTACTTCTTGTAGTGGTAGTGCAAATAAGATTTCACTGATTGAATTTCTCAAAATCTAGAATCTCACAATCTTTTCTCTCTCAGTTTTTGCTATATTTTGTCTCACAAAACTCATGATTCCCAGTCCACAATCTCATAACCTACTTATTTGTTTCAGCTTTTGTATCACAACTTTTCACAATCTAACTTTTTCAAAGATTTTCACAACCCATTGGATACTCACAATTCCTAGTGATAACTAATATGGCCTTAGTCTTGCAAGTTACAATAAACCTGAATATGTGGACTATCTATTGGTGGATATAGTGGGAGAAGCTAAAAACAATCAATGAGAGATTTGTCACTAGGATACTGTTCATATGTGGCTTGGTTTCTCACACCATGAACACCATGATTTAGACTGACGCAAACCAACAAAAAACTGAATTTAGTCTTAGCACGGTCCCTTGATTATTTAAGATAATTTTGATTAGCAGGAGAGAGGGGCCTGAAGAAATTACATTGATGCCCTTGCAAAAAATCTAGGGAAACTGGTTCGAAGGTTTCGCTTGGCTTCGCTTTCCGTGGGACAATTCATTGTTAGATGCAACTATTCATGGTCCGCCACCCTAGACGGAGTATTGTACTCCTTTTGTTTTGTTTTTAACACTGGCGGAATCAGTTGGGTGGATGTGTGTTGGCTGGGATAATATATGAAAAGAAGTGTCGGTTAACAAGGCCACTCTTTTTTTCCTTCGTAATGCAGCTCCATCACTTGTTTCTTATGTTGCTCCAACCAGCGCAATAGACCTGCGGTTAGCACGAAGTTTTTGTCAGAGACAACATGAAAAGGTGAACAGAGAGAGTATATTGCAATTGGACATGGACAAGCTGAATGATGGGCACTTGATCCCTCTGCGAAGTTGCACACAAGAAGACGCATCTGCCACTCCAGTCGCAAAAGAGGATTTAAAGCTAAATTACCAGTGGGTGTGGTTTTTTTATTATTTAAACCATTTTTATTTAATACTTTTTAAAAAATCACCCCAGCGTAAATTTTAGTCATGGACTTATGAAGGAGTCGCACCATTCTAGATTCTGAAAATTTATGAAAATTTTGAAAGAAAACATATTGACGTGATTTATAAAGGAGTCACGCTAGATGGAATGGTGTGATATATGGCACGTCAGCCGAAGACTCTAGGGCGAGTCCACGTCAGTCACGCCCATCGGCCTAGCGTGACTGGAGCCATGCCGATTTATTTTGGTGTGACTCCAGTCGATATCAGCGGGCTGGCACCTCTGCGCTGCTTTCTTCTTCCCCCAAGCCTGCTCCTTCCTCTCACGCTTCTCTCTCTCTCTCTCTCTCTCTCTCTCTCTCTCTCTCTTTCTCTCTCGTCGCCTCTTCCCGTCCAAAATTTGGCCAAGTTTGAGGTCCCACTCCTCAACTTTGGTGCATGAATCCAGCGAAGGTAGCTCTTTCATTCTCTCCGAGTAGATTTGATTTTTGTATACTATCTCTGTCTCAATAGAAGCTTATTTCTAGATTTTGTTGGCCGTCACTTTAACCAATAATTCTTATAAATTTAATTAACTTGATTAATATATAAACTATATATTATGATAATATTTTTATGATGAATCTAAAAATATAAATCTTATATTAATCAAATTAATTAAATATATAAAAATTATTGGTCAAAGTGGCAGTTAAAAAAAGCTAGAAATAAGCTTCTATTGAGACAGAGGAAGTATGTTTTAGTAGTTGGTTTTGGAATAACTAGGGTTTAGTGAAATGTGGATATTTGTGGTTGTTTATTTGTATGAATGTTGTTGATTTGGAGGTCATATATGGCTAGATTTGCCTATTGCACTGTGCCATTAACATATAGGATATCGTGCATGTGTTTCTTTTCAATATTTATTAAGCTTTCTCTGTCTATTATTGTGCTAGATAATTTTCAAAAAATATTAATGTGTGTGATATTGTGACATTTGTTTAGGGTATGTGGGGGTTTATGAGAAAGTTGAAACCCAAGAAGGAGTACCGTAATTCCGCTTGTACGGAAGCTCCAGTGCCTCCAACACTAACTATTCCGAAGTATGACTGTAATGCCGTTGCCGAGGTGATGCAATCAAGAGATCCAAGAACGGTATCACGTGCATACTATACGTGCCCTAATAAGAGGAGGGTAAGACATGATTAAATTAAAAAAAATAAAATAATACATGCGATTAACAATATTTTTGCAGGGACAATGGAGTAGTTGCAAGTTATTTCAATGGATAGATCCTCCGGAGATGTATGATGAGAGGATTCTTCTATTTCCACACGACCCGTATAAAGCCTACCGTTATGAGGTTTTCAAGCGATGGGTGCCTCCACCACCAAATCCTCCCTCGATGACAGATGAGGAGAAGGAGAAAGCATCGAAAAGACATGTCTGCAATCCGGCATTGTCCTATTACATCCACCAAATCCATTTTTTCGTTGTCCTATTACATCCATGGTTCGTAATTTGAAACGTGGACTAATTTTTTTTTAGTTCCAGACATGGCTTGGTATTGACATGTGGTAATTGATGCACAGCAACAAGTGAATATGTGTCTTCTAAGAGTAACTAGATGACATACATAATGCATTCCACTTGCCATGCCATAAGAAGCCAACTGTATTGTGTCAGTGCGGCATGCCTATTTACCAATTTTGACATCTGAAAGTCCAGGGGTTAGCCGATCCTATTTACCAAAAGTAGTACATCCAGAAGGAGTTAGAAGCTCTAAAGGCAGCTGCGATGAAGAAGAGGAGAGAAACAAAAAATTGCAAGATGATGCCGATGCCATAAACCAAATGTTGGCCCTTATAAAAAAAAAAGTCCCTAGTGTTATGGACCCCGTGATGACAATGGCAATTAATTTATGGTGTTTGTCCCCTTCAATATTTTACTATTATTGGGAACATTTTATTATTTAGCATGATGTGTGGAGTTATTATTAAGCATGTTGTCCTTTAGCAACATGTCCAACATTTTTTTAATGATTCACATATACTTGGCACAATTTATTTTTAAAAAACATGATGTTATGAACTCAGGCAACCACACAGCCCTAATCTTCTGAGAAGATACTCCTACATATATGGCCAAATAACTATAGCAGAAGAAAATTTGTCAAATAATAAGGGCCGGTTTAAGTTGTTGAAGTGCCGTGGGTCGAGCCCTTTTAGCACGCTTAGGTCCGTGTCCTTGTTGAACTCATAGTTTTCAATTTTGACATCTGAAAGTCAAACTGATCTCATTAGAAGCTCGAAAGGTTTCAGGCTCTCAGCACGGCGAGGGCACAATGAAACCGAATGTACTTCTAGGTGAGTAGACGTTGACACTATGACACAAACGCTCTACGCTCTCGCTAGCTGCTAATTCATCCTGTGCGTTTACTTCTTCGCCGCCGCTGGCTTCCGGTCGTGCCTCGCCTCCTGCAGCATGGACACCACGCCCCTCATCGACGGGCGCTCCTGCGGGCACCGGCTGGTGCAGAGCAGCGCCACCCGTAGCGCCAGCGTCATCTCGTCCCGCGCCTCGCCGCCCTCGTCCGCCCACGCCGCCGCGCCCATCACGTCGCGCAACCCGCCCTCGCCACCGGCGGCGACCTTGCGCCGCACCCAGTCCACGATGTTGCTCCCCTCGCCGTACTCCGCCTCCACCGACCGCCGCCCGGTCAGGATCTCGAGCAGCACTACGCCGAAGCTGTACACGTCGCTCTTCTCGTCCACTTGCAACGTGTACGTGTACTCTGCAAGCAATGGCAAAACCAAACTTAGTTCCGCTTCTGCGTGACAAGACAATTTTCCATGGCCGGTGATTCGAATAACGTAGGAAGGGTGAGTCAGGTTACCTGGCGCGATGTAGCCGTAGGAGCCGGCGACGACCGACATTGGCGCGGCGCCGTGGAGTGCCTTGGCCACGCCGAAGTCGGCCACGCGCGCCTCCATGTCGGCGTCGAGCAGGATATTGCTGGGCTTCAGATCGCGGTGCGCGACGGGCGGCAGGCAGTCGTGGTGCAAGTAGCTCACGCCCTGCGCGACGCCGACGGCGATCCTGTGCCGCGCATCCCAGTCCAGCACCGCCTTGTTGGCCTTGACACCCGAGGCCGCTGCGGCACCTGTACCGGCTCGGTGCAGGAGGTCGTCGAGGCTTCCGTTCGGCATGTACTCGTAGAGCAGCAGCGTCGTCTCGCCGTTGGTGCACCACCCGAGCAGCCGGACGATGTTGCGGTGCCGGAGTTGGCCGAGCATCTCCACCTCGGCCAGCACGCTCGTGTTGCCGCGACTGTCACTCTTGTCCTGCTTGCATATCGGCTCAGACGCTGCCTCCTTCTGCGCCGCTGCCTGCCACAGCTTCTTCACCGCGATGACCTCGCCGTTGGGCATCTTCGCGCGGTACACCGTCCCCGACGATCCGGCGCCGACGATGCCGTCGCTCCCCTCGACGCACCGTGCCACGTCGTCGGCGGTGAACCTGAGCTTCTGGAACGCGGTCATCCGCCAGGGTCCGACGACGACGTCGGGCCGTGCGCCGCTGACGCTGTCACTGTTTTGTGCGGCGGTGGTGCTGTTTCCCCAGTGCAGCCAGCGCGCAGTGGCGACGAGCACCACCATCCCCGCGAACGCCACTGCAGCAGCGGCCACCCACATCGCCGCTGTGTGCCGACCTTCGCCGGCGCCTGGTGACCACGTTGACGACGGTGAGTCGGCCGGTGACAGATGGTTGAAGGACACGTCGAAGGTCTCCAACGTGGTGCAGTTGGTGAAGCCCAGGGGGACGGTGCCGGTGAGCGCGTTCCAGGACAAGTCGACCTCGGTGATCGACGGCAGGGCGGCGATCTCAGGCGGAATATCGCCGGCCAGCTGGTTGTGCTGCAGCCTCAAGCTCACGAGCCGCTTGCACCTGCCGATGTCTTTGGGGATTTCACCGGTCAGTTCATTCCCTGCTAACTCCAGCCGGTACAAGTTTGAGCATCCGTTGGCGCCAAACGCCGGGACCTTGCCGCTCAGTGCGCACTTGCTAGCCGAGAACACCTGCAGCTTCGGTGCCTGCCACGACGCGTTGGGGAGCGCGCCGCCGACTGGGTTGCCGGAGATGTTGAGATACTCGAGGCTTGGAGAAGTCACGAGATCAGCAGGTATGCTGCCGGTGAGCGAATTTCCGCTGAGGTCAAGGTAGGTGAGGTTCCGGATCGCTCCGAACCCCGCCGGAATCGTGCCGGAGAGGCGGTTCGACTCGAGCCGGACTCGCCAGAGCGACGAGCAGTTGGCGAGGCTCGCGGGAATCGCGGAGTCGAACCGGTTGCCGAAGAGGATGAGGCGGGCGAGGCGGTTGCCGGTGCAAAGCCGGGAGGGGATTGGACCGGAGAGGGAGTTGGTGGACACATCAACCCGGATGAGCCGCCCACTCGTGCCAAGCGACTCCGGCAACCTCCCGGTGAGCGAGTTGTTCCAGAGCTGGAGCACCTCGAGGCTCGGAAGCGCGCCGACGGCCGCCGGGATCGTGCCGGAGAGGAAGTTGCTCATGAGGTTCAGCGTCGTGAGGCTAACCAGACCGCCGAGCTCTCCTGGGATGGACTCGACGAGCTGGTTGCCCGACAGGTCAAGGACCTGCAGCGCACGCAAGCGAGACCACTGCGGCGGTATCACGCCGCTGAGCCGGTTCTTGAACAGGAACAGAGCCTGGAGCTGCGCGAGGTCGCCGAGCTCCGGCGGCAGCGGCCCGGACAAGTTGGACTCGGCGATGTCAAGGTACTGAAGCTGCGTCAGGCCGCCGAGTTCCCCCGGAATGCCGCCGTCGTAAGCATTGTACCCGATCTCTAGGTGCTCGAGCAATGCGAGTTGCCCGAGCTCCCTCGGCAGCCGGCCGACGAGCGCGTTCCCGGCGAGGTGCAGAAACCGGAGGCGCCGCAGCTGCCCGAGTTCCGCCGGGATGCTGCCGTTGAAGTAGCTTCCACCGAGGTTTAACCGCTCGAGCCGCCGCAGCTCGCCGATGCCGCGCGGCAGCGCGCCGACGAAGCAGTTGCTGAACGCGTCGAACACGGTGAGCGCGCCCAGCCTGGCGACACCATCCGGGAGCGTCCCGTTGAAGAAGTTGCGGCTGACGTCGAGCGCCTCGAGCCGGCGGAGCAGGAACACGGCCACCGGGAACGCCCCCGCGAACGCGTTCCCGCTGAGGTTGAGCGCCGTCAGCGTCGGCGCGAGCATCCGCGCCGCGGTTGCGGACACGGCGCCGGAGAGGTTGCGCCGGGCGAGGTCGACCCCGACGACGTCGCCCGTCGCCGCGTCGCACGCCAC
>BCLF01000071.1:868926-884913 GCA_001602275.1 Zoysia japonica | reverse complement strand
GCCCGACTGCTGGCGACGTACGCGGAGCCAGACGAGGCGCTGGAAAACGAGGACGCTGACGGCGACGCAGCTGGCGACAGCGACGGGCGACAGCTCGCGAGAACTCGGTGCAGCGCAGGGCGTCGACCGGCAGGCGCGTGGAACCCCACGCGAAAACAGGGCGGCTCGGAGCACCGAATGGACTGGAGGACAGTGCGACGACTCGCGCGGGAACTTGGCTCGGAAATCGGCGCTGGCTGGCGACGAGATCCACGGCGCAGAACACGGAAAACTCGGTCGCGCGCGGCAGGGAAAACAGAGAGCGGCGGCGTGAGGGAGACGAGGCAGTTGAGAAATTTCTGGGGAGAAATGAGGTGAGGAAAAAGAGGATTAGGGTTATAGGGTATTTATAGGACGGGAAAATAGGTAGGGTTAGAAATTAATCTGGGAATTAATTAATAACCGCGAAATAATTAAAAAGGCTAAAGAGATTTAATTAGAGAAGAAAAATATTTCGAGACCCGAAAATTAATTTAGAAAATTTCGGAAATAATTTTAGTCAAACGTAAAAATTACGCGGACTAAATTATTTCGGATTTAGACGAAACGAATTCGGAACGAATGATTTTTCGATCGGAACGAAATATTGAGACAGATAATTAAATTGAAATAAAAATTCAAAGAATTGTCGCTATATTAATTCGAGAATTCTGGGATGTTACACCACCTGTGCTGGAGGGGCCACAGCAGACTGTGGATCCTCCAAGTGCTGTTCCACTTCTTGTGACGATGAACGCGAGAGTGACTGATCAGCAGACTAACAAAAAAAACACATAAGTTACCAGTACACTTTAGGGTTAAGAAATAAATACATCAAAGACCATTAACAAGTCTTTACAGTCAACATTAGAAATCCTAAATTGCTACACCCATACAGTGTTAAGGAGGAAAAAATTAGGCAACAGTGCAATGCAACCATATTAAGGAAAAAAAAATGTACAAGTAGCATAACATGCATAACTTTGTCACTAGTAAGCATGCAAAAAACATTAACAGCGAAATAGGACAAGCAGCTCTGAGAGAAACCCTAATAGCGAAATAGGTACAGGTAAAAAGGGTGAAAAAGTGCATGCAGCTGCAGGTATTGCAAGATGCACCACCCATGGATAAACACATAGGAGTAGTAAAGACCAGAAAGATAGAGATGCTCACATCATCAATCACCATATCAAAGAGGCTTGATCGCCTCTTTCTTCGATGTACATTTGTTTGGCGATTGAAGTACTTCTGTGCATGGCTAGCAACTTGAGTAGGTGTCCTCGAAATGACATAATTACGTGATATGCCACGCCAATCACCTTTCCCTAAATTGTTCAGCCCAAGTAAGAACTTTTTGTGCTCCTCCTCAGTCCATGCCTCACCTGTTACCAAATTTTTAAAAAAAAATGACATTATGCTCATGCTCCTTGGAAGTGTGACCATCGAACATGTTGACAGTGATAGAAGGGTAAGCACTGATTGAACAGAGCGTTCGCGACATAACGGGTATCTCGCCACGAATAATGTAAATGTTGATGAACAAACATTTGATTTATTTTTGTCACATATAACGCCAGCAATTATGCCAACAACCAAGTGAGAAATGGTGAAACTGACATAACTTGACTGCAGCTCAGAAACTGAAGCAGATGTTACTGTTCTACAGTGTACAGATGTTACTGTTCTACAGTGTACAGTTGTGTAACTATTTAATCAATTGCATGGGTAAAAATTGAAACTGTACGCACATCAGAGAGACAATGAATTGAGAACACCAAACGTAAAAATCAAATCTCTGCAAACTGAATTCCAGAGCTTGACATTATACGTTTCACTAACCATATCAGAGAAACAATTAAAACCACAGTTCCCCCATTGCCCTCTCGCTTATCACGTTCAGGGTTTACAAAACTACTCAAAACCGATCGGTTTTCTCGGTTTTCAGTGAAACTAGTCTGATCCGGTTTTATCGAACAACCGGATTTCGTTTTAAAAATTTTTAAAAATTTAAAAAATTGAAAAAATTTGAAATGTCGAAAACCAATCGGCTAACCGGTGGGTTTCAAATTTTAAAATCTGTTAATGTAGCAAGCAGGTGAAACCGATCGGTTTACTGTAGCAAACCGTTCAAATTTTGAATTTTCGATTTAAAACAGTTTTTGATCGATTTTTGTTAAACCGATTTTAACAGTTTAAACAAAAATAGTAAACCCTGATCACGTTCAGATATCTGAACGTTTCAGACTCAGTGATAGCAGTACAGCACAGAGCCACCAAACCTCCCGATTCGTCAAGATCGCAACCATAAACCCCTCAGTTGAGCTCTAGCAGCAGGTAGGCAGGGCAAACGAATTCAATTCAATCACGATTCACGACACGAAGCAAACCAACAATCTGAACCAATTGTCTCCTCACTTGTTCTCCGACGAAGGCGACCAACCCGCAAACGGAACGCATCAAAATCGCCATGTTCTGCCTTCGCATTGCAAGGCGACCCTCCCTCCACGAGAGTTAACCATCTAAGCGTCCAAAAAATCTACAGTACATTTCGGAGTCCTAACATTGCACGAAGAGGGGGAGGAGAGAGAGAGACAGTGACGGCGATCGAGTAGAAAAAAAAAAACTCCGGCCACCTCACCTCCCTTCCTGTGCGGGCGCTCGCGCTCCCCATCGGACCCGTACCCCTCCTCCCTCCCGCCGCCACCGCTCCCCTCCGCGAGCTGCGCGATGTTCCCCATGCTGGCGCTCTTCCTGACGGGCGGCTTGTCGCCGATGCGCACGCCGAAGAGCCTGACGGGGCGCGCGGTGCACGTGCGCGCGTTGTGGCCGTGCTGGCCGCGCCGCGAGCACCGCCTCGGCCCGTCCCCGCCCGCAATCGTACCGGCGCCCACCGGCGGCAGCGCGCCGTCGCGCGTCATGGATGGTAGCCGCCAGTAGCGGTAGGTTTGGTCGAATTCTCTCTCCGTCCGGATTTTTTTTTCCCGGGTGCGGGGCCGCGTATTTATCTAAAACAAAAATGGGGAGGCGATGGAGAAGGAGAAGGATACGGCGCCGGGTGAGCTGGAATTTCCCGTGACGAAATAAGTAAATTCCTTATTTGGAGGATCGTGGACAGGAGACTAGGAGAGAGAGAGAGAGAGAGAGAGAGAGAGAGGCGTTTGGATTCTGTTGAGATTAACTTGGCCGTCAAGCAAGTCAGGAGATCCTACACTCTATTTGTTTCGGATAAAAGAAATCCAGTAAGCTATACTATACTGGATGGTTTGTTGTATCTACTGGAGGATGCATACCCACAAAATATTGCACTACAACATCCAATTGCGTCGAGCAATGTGGATGGTAATTGCTTTCTTAAAAATTGACAAAATAAGCAGTGGCGAAATGGACGTTGAGGATTTTGTTCGGATTTTGAAAGCAAAATCGAGTAAATTTAGTGGTCACAATTTTAGGATCTCATCGTGCCATCATATGGTTCCATATCACTGTCAAGAGGGGAGAGGGGAAAGAGGCGGCCACTTGTCAATTTCTAAGAGATTTTAAGTGGAGTTTTTTTTTTTTACCAGAGGATCACTTGTACATCGACATTGGGATAAGAAAGGAAGAGCATGTGATTGGAGAAATGGTGAGAGTAGTGGGTGCGGTAGTGGAGTACAGTAGATTTGTGGATTAATGAGTTTGGTGGTGTAAGAAACATAATAATGCATACTCGGTAACTAAAAAATAATGTGCGATAATACCCAATTTTATTGAGCCATCTGAACCTAAACGTTAGTTTTTTCCAAAAGACGGTGGGAGTAATCTCATCGCGTTATGATTTGGTCCCGTGTCTCTGCCAGCGGAGAAAGCCACAAACACTTTCAAATTTTAGGAGATTCCATCCAAATGGAGATTCTTTTGACGGGAGAATCGCTTTCCACGAGGCGTCGCTGCCCCGGCAACACGGCTGGAACTGTTTGCTTGACCGAGGCGGGCGGCAGCGAGTTTGTGTGCGCGCGTTCGTACGCGTGAGGCCCGAATCAGAAAAAGGCTGCAATTCCATACGCGTGTAGCCCAAATACCAGTGGGTCGACTATCAGACGCGAGGTCCTTGGGCCGGAATCTAGCTCTGGGCTGGAGACAGTCCGGAGACGGCGTGCCAGAACGCCCCGGGCGTTCTTCTCCGTGCGCCGACGCGGCCCGCGGGCTCCAAAAGAGCTGGCGGCGCCGACGCCGACGCTTTGCTTTTCTTTTTTTTTTTTCCATCGGGACGCCCGTTGCTTCTTGTTAAAGCAGAGGACCCTACTGCCGGTGCGCGGCGTCCCTGCCCGTGCCGTCTCCATGATCGGGACCCAAGGAACCTTCCGGACGCAAGCCGGCTACGCTACACGTGGCCAGCCCGCACCGCGCTGTCCTCCGAGCTCGTCGCTCGCCGCGCCTTCCCCGTGCCCGGGACGACTCGAGGCGCGTTATTTTCTCAGCAAAAAGGGAAACCGATTAAAATAGTGTTACAGGGGCTTCTACGCGAAACTGGCAACCCGTCACCAGAATCCGCCGCGCGCGCGGTGCTCGACGTCGACGCGACGCGACGCTTCCATCCATCCGTCCGTCCGTCCGCTCTCTGTTCCCCTCCAGCCTCCCACGACGACACGCCACGAGCTCGATCCCCCCCCCCCCCCCCCCCCCCCCCCCCCCCCCCCCCCCCCCCCCCCCCCCCCCCCCCCCCCGCGTTTCTAGGAGGCTCCCAAGAGACCGACCGACCAACACGGCGGCGGACATGGGCGGCGAGGACGCGGCGGCGGGGCTGCGCGCCGAGGAGTCGACCGCCGGCGGCGTCGACGTCTGGAGCGACGCGGTCGAGTCCCAGGCGCCCGACCACCTACTCGTCATGGTGCACGGCATCCTCGGCAGGTAGGTAGTCCGCGACCCACGCCACGCCTTCTCCCCCTCGGCTTCCATCTGTTACGGGCCGGTCAGTGGGATTGTTACGATTGCGAGTCCGCTGTTAGTTAGATGACGGATTGGGTGGGGACGTAATGTTGGCGGGACGGCGGTCGCGAGGCTGCCGGGGTTCCTTTCCCCATCTGTCCTTCGGCTTGGCGAACAATGCGAAACAGGGGAAACTTCTCGGTCGGGAGCTGAGGCGCTGTTAGGTGCGACGGCACATGGAACAATGTTGCTCGATTGATGCCTGATACGCCACACGGTGTTGTGTGGCGTGCGTGTGATCAATTTGACGCTGCATTTTGTTGATTCTGTTCCCGGGACAGAGTTGACTGCTCTGCTGCAATGTGGAGTTCGTTCTGCTTTACGCTAGGCATTGGGTTGTTTCATATTTACAAATTCTAATATGTGAGCGATAGTGAGGTTAGATTAGTCGTGCGATACGCTGATGCAATCGTTTTTTTGGCTTCAACTGATTGTTCATCTGTTCACTTACCTAATGGTCCATTACTGATTTGTAGTTATTTTGCTCCTTGTCAAACAGTCAGCAGGACTGGCAATACGCAGCTAACGAATTTGTGAAGCAACTTCCCGACGATGTGGTTGTACACTGTAAGTTGTCATCTTGTACTGTTGGTTGCAGAGTATGGTTTCTACTACATTTGTTTCCCAGCAATTTTTCTTTGTTACAAAAAAATTGCACCTCTGTTTTTACCTTATACCAAAATAAGAATATTTCCAATATATTCTACTTGATCCTTGTATTGCTGCACAATTACCGTGAGTAGTGCCACTTGATCCTGTATAATCAAGCTTGCGTTGTCCAGGCTTAATGATTCCAAGTTTACAGGTAGCGAGAAAAATGCATCATTGTTAACTTTAGATGGTGTTGACGTCATGGGGGAACGGCTTGCAGATGAGGTAAACTTACTGATTGAAAAAACATATAATCAGTTCATGTGTTGATAATACGAAACTAATATCTAGAGGCTGGTGATTGTGCCACAGTGATTATTTTCTGGAAAAAAAAATTACCTCGAACTAGTTCCTGGTATTCCATAAACACAGTAGTAAATATGATTAGCTTTTCAGATGCTCATTTGTGTCTCCTCTCTACTCAGGTGCTTGATGTAATTAGCCGAAAGCCAGAACTCACTAAAATTTCCTTTCTCGCGCACTCTGTCGGTGGAGTAGCAGCAAGATATGCAATTGCCAAACTCTACAGACATCTAGATGGCGCATGCAATGGGAAAACAAAAGGGACTATCTGTGGATTGGAACCAGTGAATTTTATTACTGTAGCAACGCCTCACCTTGGTTCACGAGGGAACAAGCAGGTACATGAGCGTCTTTCTTCAATGAGCTATGTCTCTTGTTTTCATATAAATATAATTTGTTTGCTTGCTGTCAACAGTTAATATTTATTCATATTTTGAAACTCTTAAAAGAATGAATTGCTTAGTTTGTCTGTCTAGAATTCCTTCCTGTTGTCCATAGTGAAATAATGTAATATTGTTTTCATGCAAGTAGAGTCTGACTAGAAACTAGTTATATAAGAATAATAGTACATGCTAATAGTTTTGTTTTGCTGGCTTCAGAGCTAACAGTTGGAGAGGCTCTCACCTAATCAACTATGGTTATATTCTGATCATCTAGATATTGGATGCTAGGGTAGATGTCTCTTCCCCTAGTTGTGTCTCTTCTATGATTCTATTCTCCTTTATATTTCTAGTGAAGGTTTACAAGCTCGTTGATGGTATACTGCGAGCAATCCAATGCTGCCCATGTGCCCCAGTTTTCTTTTATGTGAAATCTTAATCTGATATTTCTTTCATTCTTTCATAACATCAAGTCTTATTGGAAGGACCATATGGTTTTAAAAGTACTAACTGTATGTAGTTTTGTTTTCACTGGCTTTATGAATTCTATTACATAAAAAAGGTCCCACAGGATGGCTGTGAGTTCTACAAATCTGCCTAGGGATAAAAAAAAGTGTTATATAGTGAAGAAAACTCCACAGGTCTTGTTAAGGGTCAACACCCTTTAACTACTAAAATGAATTTAAACTGTCCTCTTTACCAACCTATCTTTTGCGGTTCGACTCATTTATTCATTTGATTTCCACAAAGATTTGTCTCAGTAAATAAATATAGTCTTAGCTTCCAATTTTGTTACAGCTTCAATTGCACTTACCATGGGCCATTGGCATGAGCCACCGCCACTCAATTTTTCTCACTGTTACAAATTAGGTCCCACTGCTGTTTGGATCTGTTGCGATGGAGAATGTTGCTTCACGAGTCGTCCACTGGATATTTAGGAGAACTGGGAGACATCTCTTTCTAACCGATGGTGATGAAGGACAGCCACCACTGTTGCAGCGTATGGTTGAAGATCAGGACGATCTTAAATTTATGTAAGCTTTTTCTTGCTATTGACATAATTTTATTTTCTTCTGCCGTATGTTGTCAAATTTTACTGATGGTGCTTCAATTGACTTCTTTAGATCTGCTCTGCGGGCATTTAAGAGACGAGTTGCATATGCAAATGCAGACTGTGATCGTATCCTTATTTTTAACTTTTTTATGTTTTTAGTAAATAATATGTTTTATTATTTTTCTTTGGACTGCCAATTTCTTATATTTTAGATTGTGAATTTCTTAATTCCTAAAAATTCAGACATTGTGGGCTGGAGAACATCATCTATTAGAAGAAACACTGAACTTCCTAAGGTTTTTTTATTGATTTCTTTTTTTTTTATGGGGCAACTATCTGGAAATGACTATATGATTATCTCTAACACAATTCCCTTATACCAAAATTTCTTTTGTTCTTTGTGATCTGCAGTGGGTGGAACCTTTATCTCACAAGTACCCTCACATCGTTCATGAGGAGTACTCAGAAGAAATTTACGATGAAAAGTTTCACGATTCAATAAAAGATTGTGATCTAGACATCTTAGAAGGTCAGTTTATATGTTAATAATTATTTTTTTTATCTTTACTTCTAATAAACTCTATTGGTTCTCTATTTCCCTTCTATTTCGTGTAAAAGATACTTCTGTGGATTAGTGCTATGTGCCAAAGATGATTTTCTTTTCAGTTTAACAGAAAATGATCTATCATGTTAAATATTTTGAGGAAATAGTTCACTAATAAATCAGCACAGCAGCGTAGCCTTTATAATTGTGAGATAGCGTGCCATTTTGCTTTTATTATGGTATTTGGTTCTACCAACAGGCATATACACTGGCTATAAAAATTGACATGGCAGCCACACATAGACATGATTTTTGCTAGTGTGCCTAACCGGCATGATGCATCATGTTAAATATTTTTAACAAATCAGTCAACTATAAATGAGTGTAACTGTGAGATAGCAATCCATTGCGTTACTTTTTTATGGTATTTGGTAATTCGCTTCTCCGGGCCTGAGCACTATATGAACTGGGATATTGAACATGGTGACCTGTATTCTACATAGAAAAAATCCTTAATTTGTGGACATCAGTGCATTTGACAACCAGGTTAAGTTGTTGGTAAAAATTGTTTGGACAGTTGATCTATTGTGACGACCGGGTTTTCACTTACCTTTCGATAAGTCCCGATCTCACGTGACATTGCCAATCCCAGGAGTTTGACACTCACGATATCACAAGCGATCAAGAAACCATAACAGAAATATTAAACAAGAAACAGATTAGAAAATAGTAGATCAGAGTGAAATTATTAGAATAAAATCCTCCAAAGGGGTCCATCGGCACGCAAGCCGAAAATATCTCAGAGCAGATTTATCACTATCGTGAATCCAACCAAAACAACAGCGGAAGCATCAACACGGCAGCGGTAGCGAACCTCCTCCACATAGGCTAGCTTGAGCGCAGGAGCGGACGTCACGGACCGTCAGAGACGTAGTCGAAGTCGAAGCTGAGCGTATCCTCTGAAAATAACAAATTAGAAAGCCGTGAGTACGAATACTCAGCAAACCGCGTACTAACTAACAACAATGTATGCATGCAAATGGTTTCAAGGGTAAAGGCATGGCTCAAGTGCTAAATGCAAGTTTAAAATATTTTATTTTATTTAAAGTATGCAAGAAAGCTTTATTTTCAAACTTGTCAAATTTTATTATCTTGCCCCGCAGAGATCTCCGTTATCTCGGACGGGGGTTCGTTTTAATGTCGATGTAATCTCCACACTCGGCCACAGCTCAAAGGCCGGAGTCAAAAACATTTGAAAAAGGAGAGGAGGAAGAAAAACAAAGCTACTCAACGAGGAGCACAACTCAAGGGTGTCCTTCCAAAAGGACGTGGCAATGCGCATCGACTAAAACTCTGCAGAGGTTATGCACCTGGACCCACGAGAAGCGTCATCGGGAACTACCGTCGTAGCACCGACGAACACACAAGACCCGTCCACAAGCTTTAACTGGCGTCATCCGTCCTCCAGAATAGGGATCTCAAAAGCCTACGCAATCGGGTCTTGAAGTTGTGAAGAGCCTACCACTGATCAGGTAGGGTATTTTGATCTCATGTGGGGAGTCAGAGCTCAACACCACACTAACACTACACCGTCAACCCACGGGTAAACAACCAGTCTCAGCAAGCTTCAAGATCAAGCCAACTGTCCATACAGGGTAACGTGGTGTGCATGGTTGTCAACTGAGCGTACAAGGCTCGAAGGACTCGGTCCTTAATTGCCGGCGCAGGCACCGTCTCCATCCTCAACGCCAACAACAAGTCTCACAGAAAGATCCCAGCCCGGATCTTCCCGTTGTACCCGCAACAGGTACGCCCACAGGGACTTCTCAAAAGTCTCCCAGCTCCTCATACTCCAACCTGCCCCCGCTAAATAGTTATGTATAGTTATTTGCAATACTCACACATTTGAAGCACAGTTCAAAAACATTTAACACAAATTCCATTTTATAGTGATAGGTGTGAGATGAAAATAAATGCGACTAAGCATGGCTAAGCATAAAAGTAAAACAAATGTACTAAAGCAGTACTAGGGTTGATATTTGTGGAACAGTAAACAGGCACGGCTTAGGAATGTTGCTAGCACATTTTAAAATAGTTGGCATGCAAATTAGGGTTGTAAACAAAAACATGCAGTTTAAAATGCTGGGTACAAAGTGATCAAGGAACGCGGCTTGCCTGGCAACTCGGGATCGAAGTCGGGATCTGGATCGTCGAACTGATCGGGCTCGCGAAACTCCTCCTCAGGGACAGCAGCTAATCACAACACGAACAACAAGGATTAGACACTAATTACGCGACAAAGAGTAGAACCGAAATTTAAATCTAAATTGAAATTACTAGACTAAACGCGCGCAAAACATTTCTCAGAACAACCCTACACGACAATCGCGACGAGACAATTTAACGAAACAATTTTGGGATTAATCGAAGATCTAACGGGATTCCCAAAAATTGTAGACAATCGAGAGCACAAGGATTTAGATTAATTGCAGAATAATTAATCGCAGAAATAAATTTTCAATTAATCTAACAATTAATCGGAAATAAAAAAGGAATTTAAGAGAAGGAAAATTACTCTCACCAGCCCTGGAATTTGAAGACGAAATCGGAGAACCGGCGCGGAAAAACACGCGGAGGCAGGCGTTGTACTGGTCGGACCGAAGGAAATCGCGAGGCGCGAAAAACGACGACGGAGACAGAGATCGGCGCTGGCTTCCACGCGGGCGATGACGGCGACGGAAACGGAGATTGACGCTGCGACTCGGCTGGCGCGAGCCTCGAGTGGGGACGGCGACAGGAGGCGCGGGCGGCACGGCGCGGGGACGGGGTCGACGCTTGGACCGGTGGGCGACGTGGAGAACCAGGCGATGGGGTCAACGCTTGGACCGGTGGGCGACGTGGAGAACCAGGCGACGGGGATCGGTGTTGAGACCTGCGGGCCGAAGGACGACGCGCGAGAGACGAGGTGGAGTCGGTGCTGGCTGACGCGGGACTAGATGACGCGCGCGGAGCACGAGGCGAGTGGAGCGACGCGGAGATCGGCTACAGCGACGGCGTGGAAAACGGAGAGCGGCGGCGCGGTAGACGAGGCTGCGGGCGACAGTTGGCAGAGAATAGAACTTGCAGTGGGAGAAAGGAAATGGGGAGAAATGAGATGAGGATTTGGGGCCAGGGCGTAAGAGGGGATATTTATAGGAGGGAATTAGAATGAGGGGTTAGGGATTAATCTGGGATTAATTAATAATCGCGAAATAATTAAAAAGGCTAGAGAGATTTAATTAGAGAAGAGATATTTAGAGACCCGAAAATTAATTAGGGAATTTCCGAGAAATAATTTTAGTCAAACGTAAAAATTACGGTGACTAAAATTATTTCGGCACCGGATCTGATTAGACGAGTGGATTTCGAATTTGAACGGAACGAGGTTCGGAACGAATGATTTTTTGAACGGAACGCAAAATTGAGACAGACAATTAAATTGGAACGAAATTGGGGATAAATTGCTGCTTTATTCAATTCGAATTTTACGGGATGTTACATCTATGTTGAATTTCCAGACTGAAGCAGCACCTAACATGATTTGACAACCTAGGACTTGGTCTATTTGTCGTGTGGAAGAATTTGCATGGTAGACATGGACGGTGAGCTAGAAAGTTTGCTTGTATTGCTAAGTTGCATTAGCTGGTTTTTGTGTAACTTGTAGCTCGACACTTAAAAGTATGAAATATATTCTTAATTGACTTATGCACTGCAGTCTCCCTTCTCGTGGAATGCTTTTTTTGGTACCTATGGGTAGATATTCAGTGACAAAACATCCTAGAAGCAGGCTCTAACTTGGTATTTGAGTACCTATCATCTGGGTGGATACTCCATCTTTATCTTAATTCATGTCGTCTGTGTACCTTAAGAAAACAAACTGATAACATCTTACAAGTCCATTGATACACATTGACAGGTAAAGATTCAGTGATCTGTGTTTATCAGTGCATTATTGTTTTTTTTAAGTCATGAGTTGTGACTTCTAAATGTAGAATCAGTCTGTTGAATTCAAGATGAGTAGGTTCATGACTCACATTCACAGTCAATTGAAAGACTGTGATTTTGGTCATAGATTGTAACGGCTATTTCGTCAAATGTTCTCACTATGCTAGAGATTTCAAAAAATATTTGGCTAAACTATACAGAATAAGACATGTATATGAAGAAAAAAACTGAAGAATTGATATCTCAACTGCTAACACAGAAGTTAGTCCACTTCATTTGTTTCAATATCTGCAATTTCATCTTTTGGAGGTACTTGGAAATTATTCGTTTGAAATCATGGGTCTAATTTACTGCCTGTGTCATCATGTAGAGAAAATGGTGACAGGACTTCGAAGAGTTTCATGGGAGAAGGTAGATGTTAGCTTCCACACCAGCATGACGAGCTTCGCAGCACATAGCATTATTCAGGTCTGTAGTGTCTGCCTCCGTCTTTTCATTAGATCGCAGCAAGTCACTTATAGTAGTAATCCCTGAATTTTCCCTGCTTGTCATGGGCAGGTCAAATACGCGTTTATGAACGAAGGCGCCGACGTGATACAACACATCATAGATCACTTTCAAGTTTGATGATCTCTGCATTTTCCCCTGGTGCAGTGGGTTCGGTCCCTACTGTTGTCATGCTGATCTAAATGCAGCGGCATGACAATTGTGGACCGGCAGAGGGTAGAGCCTGCTATTCTCGTAGTACAATTTAGATTCTGAAGAAATGTGTTTTCTTGTTGCGGTGTCGAGTAAGGGTCTCAAATCTGTACATAAGAGGAGTGCCACGAAAACAGAGGACAATACAGTATTCTGTACATCTACGTTATATAAAGATAGGATAAGTTTACTTTGTTCGTGCCCAGAGTTTGATGTACTTCACTTGTTGCTACGGAACTTTTTTCAACTGAGGCAAATTTTTGTTAGTCAGACAGAGCCATAGAGGCAGTCCTTGGTCCGTCTCTGCTCCGTGCATGCCATTTGTGGTCTGTCCCGTACGTCCACACGTATCATATGACAGCTTTTTCTTAACAAGCATGAGCTGTGTTAAGGTTGCTGCTTTCACAATGCAAGTACAAAAGGTGCCTTTATAGATAGATGGATCGCGAAAAAGGTATGCGATCTGTTGTAGTCACCGTACGCATCTGAATCGAATCGTGCGTAAAGCGGAAAAGGACGCCGGCGGGCATGTCGGCGGCAAGCCGCACGCACTGCCGCCGACATGCCCGCACTCTCGCTGCCTTTACGCGAGCCGAAAGGCTTGACATGGCGGCCGTCGGTCCTCGCCGTCGTCGGTGCGGTCGAGTCTTCTCGAGACCAGCAGCGTTCTTACGGAGACAGAGACTTTTGCTGGCTCAGGGAGGTAGAGTAGTAGCGTTGAAACAGGACGCGGTGCCTGCGTGCCGCGCCGCCGAGCACCGCGCGCACGGCGTGGCGGTTGACGACGAGCGCGCGCGCGCGTGCGCCGGGTGTGTGTACGTGCGGCACGGAGCGGAGGCCACGGATCAAGTCAATCTGTTATCTGTTCCGTTCCCTCCGAGTCCGAACTCCGAATAAACTACGGCAGCTTCGTCCTTGCCGGTCTCGGCAGGGACGCCGGTGACTGCCCGCCCGGACAGGGGACGAACCGCTCCGTCTCCCCTACTACAGGGACGTTCGTTGAACGCTTCTTCGGCGCCACCTGGATCCACAAGGACCGTTTCCAACTCGCTCGGTCCCCAGCCGGGCGATGGACGGATGGTCTCAACGTCCGCGAAGACGATGCGTCAATCGGCCTCGCCCGGATGGGAAGGATCGCTCCGTCCCGGGTGACGACATTGGAGGGGAGGGCAGCGCCCGGCCAGGAACGCAACCTAGCTTGCCACCATTTCACTTTCTTCATCTTCTTCTTCTGGGCGTGCAGGAAGAAAGCAACCACTCAGTGACAGTCATCATCAGAAAGGCTGTGCTTGAACGACACTACCCGGCAGGGATTCGACCGAGTCCGGCTTCATGAATTCCAGCCCCCAGTTTAACGAACCCCTGCCTGGCGCCTTCCGGAGGACTTTAGCCTGCCTGCCTGGGAGGGCACGGACCAAGCAGGTCCTGTGTGCTCTGGCAGGGACCAGGTCGTGGTGATCTTCCATCCTCAAGCACACACCCACATCGTTCCAGCAGTACTGCGTTCCAGGCTGCTTGGGCTCTGCTGGAAACCGTAAGCAATTACAGAAGATTTTTAGCGTGACTAGTTCAATGCCCGTGCCTTGTCAGAGTGCAAATATCACCAACACAACATCTGGCTATCTGTTCCTCAGATTCACATTTTGCCTGGTACGACCGGGAAAAGGGGACAGAAATGAAGGTGGTACGATGTGTAAACGTGTCAAACCACGGTACTAGTAAAAACCAAACAGGAGTCAGTGACATCTTTGGAGGCTTCTTATGCAGTTTCCCTCTTCTCTTTTATGACCATTTTGTTCAAAAGTAGTAGTATCACACAAATTATATTGGATAGCTACATGTTCTGCATATTTGCACTGAGTGGTTGTAGCTTCTTTTCAAGTGAAAGGCTGGATATATTTTCCCATTTTCTAAAAAAAAAACATGTTCATTTCGTTTATTAAGTAATCTTCTTATGTTTACTGCTATCGAGGAAAATTGCATATGTCAACATATTTTTCACTTTGCAAGATGCAGAACACAGTGGATCTTACAATTTTTGTGTTATATTAACCGATTAATCCATAATTAAACTGTTGTTATCTGTACATGTCATTTTCATGGACCATATACCAATTCCATGTTCGGTATATCCACCAACCAACGAAACACATCGACTTCTGTTCTCGGTAAAAGTTCAGACTTCCAACCGAAAACTTAATAAAATGAAATAAAGAAGCCAATGGAGTCAACAATCTGTCTTCGCCGCCGACACGCCCAAAAGTAGGCTCGCCGTCGTCAGTGAACGCACTCCACCACCGTGCCGCCCGCGCGGGGCACGAGCGTGGATCCTGGCACGTCGCCGTCGAGCCGGATGCGCATGTCCTTGGCCTTGCTGATGTAGAGCTGCTTCACGTTGCCGCCCTGGTTCTTCACCAGCCGCAGGATGCTGCGCTTGGCGTTGGCGCGGAACGGGCAGTGCGAGCCGAGGAAGCCGTCGACGAGGTGGATGTACGCCTCCAGGTCGTGGCAGCACGCGGCGTCGGCGTCGGGACGGAGGTACGGCGACGCGCGGCTGTCGAGGAGCAGCTCGCGGCCCACGTCGGCGTAGCCCGGCAGCGGCAGCCCGGGCGGGAACCGCGGCACCACGTCGTGCGCGTTCACCACCCGGAGCACGCGCCCGCCGCGGGCCTCCACGCGCGACGCGAACGCGCGGTTGCCGACCCGGGGACCGCCGAACGAGAACACGGCCACGGGCGCCTTCGCGGCTCCGGCGACGCCTCCTGCGAGCTCGTCCGCGATCAGCACGGCCAGAGCCGCGCCCAGGCTGTGCCCCGTGACCGTGATACTCACCTCCTCGCCTTTGTACGTGTCGAGTAGTCTGCGCACCTCGGACACGACCATCTCCGACAAGCTCGGCGCGCGGTCCCCCGCGGTCTTGTACAGGTTCCAGAACCCGCATTCCACCTTCGCGTCGGACGCGTCGGAGGTGGAGTTGTTGCTATCTGTGGCGGAGACGAGGCCGGCGCGGACGTTCTCGGCCCACTCGAGTACGGTGCAGGTGCCGCGGAGCGCAATCACTATGTCGCGGCGGCCCATGCGGCGGACCTCGGCGGGACTGTCGCAGACGGCGACGTACCCGACGAGACTCGTCCGCTGTCCCGCGCAGGGCGCGGCGGCGGCGAGCCAGGGCGGGAGGGCGACGGAGGACGTGGCGAAGAGCGGCGCCGTGACGCGGTACGCGGGGTCCTGCAGCGGGACGCGCGCGCGGCGGTTGCCCGGCTCCGCGTCGGGGCGCGACAGGAACGCGCCGTACGCCGCGTCCACGAACTCCCCGTACCGCACGATCTCGCGGCGCAGGTCCGGGTGCAGCGGGTCCAGCAGCCCGCGCCATCCGTCCTCGCCGTGCA
>BCLF01000071.1:812707-868698 GCA_001602275.1 Zoysia japonica | reverse complement strand
GCGGCGGTTGCCCGGCTCCGCGTCGGGGCGCGACAGGAACGCGCCGTACGCCGCGTCCACGAACTCCCCGTACCGCACGATCTCGCGGCGCAGGTCCGGGTGCAGCGGGTCCAGCAGCCCGCGCCATCCGTCCTCGCCGTGCAGGCGCCGCCACGCCGCCGCGATGTTACCCCGCGGGGACGGGCCGTCCGGCGCCACCGGCTGGAGCAGCCGCTCCAGCCGCCGCGGCGACAGCACCACCGGATCGTCCCTCACCTCGCCTCGCGTCCGCTTCAGGAACGACGGCAGCCGGAGCAGCGGCTGCTGCTTGCTCCGCGTCCCGACCACCGGCCGAACCGCTTCCTGCGCCGCGCTCTCGACGGCGCCGCGGTTCCGGAAGAGCGACTCTAGGTTGGCCAGGTGCGCGCTGTTACCGGGCGCCGCAGCGGCGGCGACTCTGGCGGTCGTCGTCACCGCCGACGACGACGCGCGGCGCAGCGTCAGAGGCGTCGGCGCCGCGACGGTGGACATGCAAGGCTGAAGCGGTGGACGCGACGACCGCAAGGAAGCGGCATGCAACGAGGTCGGCGTGGGTCCGAGGAAAGGAAGGACGCAACGGCGGCGAGAGCCCGGCGAGGCAGGCGTTTGGCGAGCGCGATCGTGCGCGTCCTTCTTATAGGCGCTTGCACCGCGCCAATGGAAACAGGATCGGATTGCGGCAACGCCGAAACTTCGTGCGCGCTTCTTTTTTGTTTGACGACAGAAGCTCCTTGGTCTGGTGTGCGGTGCAACGGTTTTGTTCTTAAATTCTTTATAACGTCGGTTTCCTCCAAAAACTAGTTTTTGACGTCAGTTAAAATTAACTAACGAACGTCATGCGTAAATGCTTGAAGGAAATATCTTTAAGTCCCTATTTAGGTGTTGCAGTTTTCAGTACCAAGTTATTAAAAATTTATGATTTTAAAGTCAATGTCAAACGAAATTAGGGTTTAGAAAAAAAAATATCAGAACTGGATTTTTTTAAAACTCCAAAAAGATTGCACTTTCATCAATACTATGTTTGTAAAACTACAAGATTTATTACATGCAAACACCTCCTTACATTCTAAAACTAAAGTGTTTTGCGAAACTATAGTATTCTTCTAAAATTTTAAAAATATTTTGCATCCAGATAGAGCCTGAGATGTCATATGCTTAAATCCAGAAATAGCAATTTTATCTTAAGAAAGTGTTGCTCCGGGACAATAACTCTAGCTCAAATTTAACCTGAAATTTTTATTTTGAACTACAACAATATAAGAATAGAGATCGTATTACTTTTAATTGGACAGATCCATTTTGTAGTTGGGGGCGCACCGCGTACGGATGGAACGCTGACGCTGACGCTGACGCTGACGGCTGATTGAGCTGCTGCCCGAGTTCGAGGCAAACAATTTCCTTGTTCCGCCGCTTGATGTCAATGCACGCGATCGACTAGCTAGTTTACAGAATCAACATGATATTTTTAATGAGTTTTTGTTTGAGTCAAGCAACCGCTCTTACTAGCTCCTTGCGCCACGATCAGATGTCTCGCAACACAAGTTGGGACTTCATGCCACTCTCACAATCTGCTGTCAGTTGAGGATTGCTTAGCAACAACGTTACGATCTCTACTAACATGGCAAAGATTAAAAGAAACAAAAACCTGACTAAGCTCCTAGATCTTGTACAACGTACGGAGCTACTATGATAGAACGCACCATCAACATTCTCTGATGTATAAACCGTGTTGATAACACTATCAATAACCAACTTTAACAAAATAATTAAAATTTAAACTAAACCGACAGTAACAATTTGAGAACGAGACAATTTTTGTTTTTTAAGGCTGCTAACAAGACTGGGATTCTGATTTTCCAGCAATCAAATTTTCTAACAACCGAGCTTTATTAGTTTCTGTAGTAACAAACAGAGTCAGTTGATCGATTCCATATAAAAGGTACCAGCAACAGCCGACGATCAATTCAAAAAGTGAAGAGAACAACAAATAACTCAGAACCTGTTAATTCGTGATGGTAAATATAGTAAATCTTTTGCACTGCGATATTGACTTTCGATGACGAAATTCAGTAAACAGAGCAGTGGTGGTTGTTGCACGTTGGGCCAAACGATCCATTCCCCAAGTCAAATTCTGCTGCTCGGTCGAACTCCAAGTGCTTTTCAAAAGGTCTCCGGCATCCCCTCCTACTTGGCTTGCAAGTCTGCAGCTCTTACAGGGCAGCCGGGTGATCAGAATCCTTTGCTTACACGAACATGGCACCGGTTCCTGGTTTACTTTTCTACTAGCTCAATGCAGAGGAAATTTAGTTAGTCGGAATCAATGCCGTATAGCAGAACATTTTGGTAACAATCCCATGATTTCTAACCGTCGTACTCTCTGTTAACTATACAATGAAATCGGATTAGGAGGAGGAGGAGTAGATGGCCCTGTCTCAGCTGGATTCTGGTGATCCTTCCCGTTGGACCGGAAACTCTGTCTCGATCGATCTGCGTCAGTGATGTCGTCAGGCTCTTTGTAAGCTTGTTGCATACGAATTGCCTTTTACTGCTCATACAGATTGCACCTTTTCTGAACGCATAATTAGAGCGATGAAATGTGCGCATAATTCGATCGAAGAATCGTATTCTTGCGAGCGTTATGTTGTTGCCTTGCTCCAAGAATGTCTGAATGTGTGTGTGTTCCTCGCTGGATGAGCTGGGTGAGCATCAGGAGCTAGCCTGCTGACAGGTGCAAGCATGGTTCTACTTTTCAGAGAGGAAGGCGCATGGAAGCTGCTATCAAGATCTCCCGGCCGGAAAGATGCAGCTCCAGCAGCGTCTCTCTCTCTCTAAATTAGCCGGCATCGCCGTTGACGAATCGATTGTCTGAGCCGTTGAACGACTTTCCAAGTCCATAACAACAACGGTCTTACGTATCTCCAGATTTGGTGTGTCGAGATCTTCTTGTCGGTTTGGTCCAGGCTCAGGCTCGTTCATGATCAAGGACGGACTGGCTCGGAATAAAAATTTACCCTCGATCTTTGTCTGGAGTACTAGTGCGACGTTGCTGAATGAATTCCACGTAAGATTTGACGTTAGGTGATGGTTAATTTGAACACTGACGTACCGCACGACATCATCCCGGAGATGACTGACCATCGATGAAAGCAGCTAAAGACTGCATGCAGGAAGCAAATCGAACCTTAAACGAAACAAACCATCGAAAAAGTCAGAGGCAAGCTAGCTAGAGCGTCCACGCCGGACGGTGTAAAGCGGGCGACATAGACATGCGTGGTGGTTTAGGTCTCTTTTGCATAGCTCTTTTGATTCTCTGGATTCACTTCTAATTTTCCTGCAACGCGATCTCAGACACTCCTGATTCTCTAGCGGTCGTGGCCTGGCCTCTTCTTGCTGGGTCGCATGAGCGAAAGTAGATCAACGAAATAAAGATGGTACCGATAATTCAACCTCGTTCGTGCGGCGGCAGGTGGATTTGTCAATCCAAATTCCAAAACAGAACACGAATATTGCATCTGGTCCATTGAAACTTCCTTGTGTTTACAGAAGAGTTCTCTAAATTCGATGACCAAAACTCGTCTTGAGTCTGGGTCGTCGGCGCGTATTCAGAAAATAGGAGTATTTCCTAAGTAGTATAAATTGCATGTGTACTTCTATTTTCGTTCAGGGCTTTCACTGAATTTGATACTCACGCAGCTGTCCCGCCTGATCGTGATCGAGGAGCACTTGAAAATATACTGCTTGCAAATCCAAGACCATTTCATTGAACTCTGCTTGAAATGGTAGGCAGGCCGATCACTCGAGGTCCTGCGAGCTCGTGACGTTTCCACTCACAATCCAAGCACAACGAAATGGGAAACGCGAGGAATTTTGAGGGGCTTAGCAACTAGGATACGGGTGCTCGGCGGCCACCCTGCCCAACGGTCAGGCACCGCGGTCGCCGGCCCGCAGTTTGATCTCAGTGGTTGGTAAGCTGGCCGGCAATCTTCCGTTCCGAGCACGGTGGAAGGAAACCCTCTTGCTGGGCTGCAATGGGTTAATTTTCTACGGCCGGAACTGTTTTCCTTCCTCCTCCCCCTCACTGACAATCTTCCGTTCCGAGCACGGTGGAAGGAAACCCTCTTGCTGGGCTGCAATGGGTTAATTTTCTACGGCCGGAACTGTTTTTCTTCCTCCTCACCCTCACTGACAACCAGGCCAACAACTGCTTTTCTTCCTCCTCTTCCCGAGCTCGCAGCCAAAGCCACGTTTGCCGCCGAAGCCTCCCGCCTCCCCGCCGAAGCCATGTTGAATCCTTTACTGTGCGTGGATTTGTATCTCATCTCTTCCTCCACCTCTAGCCAAAGAAATCGGCGGCGAGGTTGAAAAGGTGGTCGGCAGTCTGTGCGGGCGGGGCGGCAAGATGTCGATTCACCGTCGGCCGCGGGTGGAGGTCGTCGGCGACGGACCAAGCTAGGACGAAGGCGTCACGTCGCGACGATTTAGCACGGCGGTGGTCGCGGGCGGCGGCGAAGGAAGCAGCCAGGGCGTCGCAGTAGAGGGCGGCGGCGGCAGAGGCGGCGAGGGCACCGCCGAAGCCGGGGCGAAGTGGAGGGGGCGGGGGCGTCACAAGCAAGAGAGAGAGAGCGAGAGAGAGGGGTTGTGCGGAGAATGGTTGCAAATTGACACGGGCAGGACCCTAGGCTGGCAGCTGAGATTGCAGTTGCAGCCATTAAGATGGACTAGTCATCACACTCGCAGCCCATTGGTTCTAAAAGCTCTCTGCTGGTAGGGACCTAAATGGGCTGGCTCATATAATCGAGTTGTAAGACTAGCTTCGTGTTAGGGTCTCATTTGTAATCAAGGTGTCGTTTGAATCCTCAGAGATTTTAAGAATCAAGATAAAAAGAATCTTAGAGTTTTTAAAAGATTATAAAATCTTATAAAATTTTATGAATCTAACTATTATTTAATATTTTATACTATAATACACATCAACATAACTAAAATAATAAAATCTTGTAATTTAAATGTTTGAGATTTTGAAATATTAAAATTCGAATTTTAATATTTAAAAATTTAGATAAAATCTCTTAATTCAAATGACAGAGATTTTATAATCCTATAATCTGGATTCTAGTATCGAGAATTCATAATCTAAAATCCGGATTCAAACGCTCCCAAGATAAAAAAAAAATGATCTGAATCCGTGCAGCCACGTTCACACGAGCACGGATCCCCAGGCCGACGGAAAAATTTCGCGGAATACGCACCGTATGGTGACGCAACTCCCTTTCCATAAACTCCTACAGTACTCCATCTCATCACCGCAAGCCTTCAATAAACCCCACGCGTTGTCCAGTTCCACTTCGGACCCACATGTCAGTCGGAGTACCAAAGTCTCCTCTCCTGTTCACACCTCTCCGGCTCTCCCCTTCCCCATTAACTGAACTTCACTAAACGCGGCGGCGGAGCGTCCCGCACCCGCAACGAGCGAAGCCGCGACCACCGAACCCGGCGATGTCGCTGCTCCGCAGGCCGCAGCGGCGAGCGGCGTCGTCTCGCCCGGCGTCGTACGACGAGTCCCTGCTCGACGCCGCGCTGCAGGCCTACCTCGGCGACGCGTCGTCGCGGCGCATCCGGCGGCTGCGCCGCCTGTCGGCGGAGGAGCGGCAGCGGGAGACGGAGACGGAGGCGCTCATCGCGCTCTCCCTCGGCTTCCCCATCGACGATCTGCTCCCCGAGGAGCGGCCGCTGCTCCCGGGCCCCGTCGCCGACGCGCCCAACGACTACATCGTCGTCCGCAACCACATCCTCGCGTCCTGGCGCGCCGACCCGGCCGCGCCGCTCCCGCGCGCGCGCGTGCAAGAGACGGTCGCGGCCACGTACGACCACCTCGTCGCCGCCGCCCACGGGTTCCTCGCCCGCGAGGGGCACATCAACTTCGGCGTCTCCGCCGCGTTCCCCGCCGCGCCGCTCCCGGACGTCGCGGCCCCTCAGGGACTCGCGGTCGCATCCGTTCTTGTCGTTGGCGCGGGACTGGCTGGGCTGGCAGCTGCGCGCCAGCTCCTTCGCTTCGGCCTCCGTGTGCTCGTCCTCGAGGGCAGAGCGCGTCCGGGCGGCCGTGTCTACACGACTCGCCTTGGCGGGGACAAGGCCGCTGTCGATCTGGGTGGCAGCGTCATCACCGGTATACACGCCAACCCGCTCGGCGTGCTCGCGCGGCAGCTAGGCGTCCCGCTTCACAAGGTGCGGGACAACTGCCCGCTCTACTATCCAGATGGCCGGACTGTGGAGACAAGGCTGGACAGGACCGTCGATCTGGTGTTCAACACGCTTCTAGAACATGCGACCAAACTCCGGGAGTCTCTGGGTGAGGCCGCCGAGAGGATCTCACTTGGGGAAGCCATTGAGAAACTCAGGAGGCTGTACCATGTGGCGACGACAGAGGAAGAGAGGATGCTTTTGGATTGGCATTTGGCCAATCTGGAATTCTCCAATGCAGGGTGCCTATCGGAGCTCTCCCTCGCATATTGGGACCAGGATGATCCCTACGAGATGGGAGGAGATCATTGCTTCCTGGCTGGAGGGAATTCACGGCTCGTACATGCATTGTCTGATGGTGTGCCAGTGTTGTATGAGAAGACGGTGAAGCGGATTGAGCATGGATCTGACAGAGTTAGTGTCACAGTGGAGGGAGGACAGGTTTTTCAGGCTGACATGGTGCTATGCACCATCCCCCTTGGGGTCTTCAAGAGTGGGAGCGTCGTGTTTGACCCAGAGTTGCCTGAGCAGAAGCTTGGGGCAATACAGAGGCTGGGGTTCGGGTTGTTGAACAAGGTGGCCATGGTGTTTCCTCATGTGTTTTGGGATGAGGAAATCGACACATTTGGCTGTTTGAATAAGGACACTAGCAAGCGTGGGGAGTTTTTCCTCTTCTACAGCTATCACACTGTATCTGGCGGTGCAGTTCTTGTTGCACTTGTGGCAGGAAAGGCTGCTCTGGAGTTTGAAAAGGTTGATCCTGTTGTTGCACTTCATCGAGTACTCGGCATTCTTAGAGGTAAGCTCTAATCCTATTATTATTGTGCTCTTAATTATCTTGATTACTATTAAATTTTAAATGGGAATTCCAATCATTACAAAAGTGACAAAATTCCTTTTCAACAGTGAATAAACACGATTGGTTTGTAGCTTTTGTAGATGCCGGTAGAAGTGCATTGGAAATTTTTTTATGACAAGTACATATTTCGAATTTGTGTTAATAGTAATATTTATAAAAGGAACCATCTAAATGAAGTATCTTATATCTACCCAGTGCCCACCAAAAGGCTGATGATAAAGCATAATAGTTTATCACTTCACAAATAGTCAAGGCATTCTGCATTGATTTATGATTGCGCTTAACTGTTACTATAGCAGGTTGATGTCTTGTAATATTAATAAGTGTTGACGCCGCATCGGGTCCGCGCCGACACACCGCTCGCACGTCCGTGTGCGGGAACGCCAGCGTCTCTTCAACACTGGGTTGGGGTAGCACCTGAAAAATCCTGCCTTGGGAGGGACCCCGTCGGAGGAGGATTGTCCTAGGGTTGATCCGGCCTTGGTCAGGCCAGGCGGATCGTCTTCAAACGTCGCCGGGATGAAGGAAGAACAGAAAACGGAGGTCGAGTGAGGGGATTAGGGTTAGAGAAACGCAAAGTGTAAAGGCAAATGATTTGATCGATTAAGATACCCCTCAACCGGCCATGGGGCTCTGATTTATAGAAGTGGGATGGTCTTCTCCCGCAAGGCAGCAGATCACTTAAGTTAGGAAAGAATTTGGAATTGATCTGCTAAAAACTTTTCTAAATCGACACTAGTGGAGTTTTCGGTAAAGTGCCGGACACTCCGGTAACCGGAGTTTTCGGTATGACGTCGGAGGCTCCGTCGTGTAAATCCGAGAACCTGAGAGGGTCTGCCGGACTCTCCAGCACTGTACCGGACATTTCGGTGTACAAACCACCGGAACTCGAGAATGCTTACCGGACAGTCCAGCATCATGTCGGATACTCCAGTGGGCCGAGTGCCCAAACCCGAGAGGGCTTACCGGACAATCCGGCAAAGTGCCGGACACTTCAGTGGGCCGAGTGCCCCAAACCCGAGAAGGCCTACCGGACAGTCTGGCATCGTGCCGGATACTTCGGTGGGCGAAAGTGTCCAAACCCGAGAGAGTTTACCGGAGGCTCCGGCATTGTACTGACACTTCGGTGAGGCCATTTTTGGGTGTCAACATATGCCCCCTTACTTTTTGGTGAAGTCTATACACCATAAAGCATTCTAAGCACCAAAAACACCTAAAGGCGATGGTTTTCTCAACTCATCGGACATTGTACCATTCTTGACGATGATATCCTTTACAGTGGCCATTCTTCCTCTAATCTTTTTGCCATACACTTGGTGATACTTTTTCAAGTATCGACCGTTAAAGGCCCTAGAAAATGACTCTCCACTCATATTTTTCACTATGTATGCATTTTCGGCGATGATTTTAACTATTCGCTATGACCTTTTCCAACTAGGAGACCATTTTTTGAACTTGTTACTTCTTGAACCTACGGGCAGAATAGTTTTTTAAATCAATTCGCTCATCTGAAAAGTTTTGACTTTTCCTTTCTTATTGTAGGCTCTAGCAACTCTCACCTTGTCTCTCTCAATTTCTTTCAAAGGCATTCAAACGCTTATCGGTGATTTCATCGATACTGTCTAGCATTAAAGTTCTATGGTGGATAAATCATTTTGTTTGGTTAATTTTATAGACCCTAGATTTACCTCGACGGGCAAGACGGCCTCTTGCCTATACACAAGTTTATAAGGTGTTACCTTAGTTGTCCCGTGCCTAGATATCCGATGAGCCCACAAAGCTTCCGATAAGACTTCATGTCACCTCTTTGGATGGTCTTCTATCTTTTTCTTAATGAGTCTAATTAACGTCTTATTACTAGACTCGGCCTGAGCATAATATGGAGATGAATTGAGTACTTTAATCCTGCAGGATTCGGCAAATTCTTTGACATGACCGGACGTAAAGAAAGTACTTTGGTCGGTAGTCAAAGTTTGCGGTATGCTGAATCTATGAATAACATGCTCGGTAAAAAACTTATTACCTCTTTGTGCGTCATGTTCTTGAGAGCCACCGCTGCGGTCCATTTGGCGAAGTAATCTGTTGTTACTAACACGAAGCGGTGTCCCTTCGAAAACAGAGGATGTATTTGTCCTATGAAATCTAATCCCCAATCTCAGAATGGCCACGGTTTTATAATGGGATTCATTATGACGGTTTTATAATGGGGTTCATTATGACAGCGAGCGTTAATCGAACATTGTCAAACTTTTGGCACTCTTCACACCCTTTGTAGTAACGATAACAATTGGCAATCATAGTTAGCCAATAGAACCCAGCTCTTCTTAGCAACCATTTCATTTTCGAAGCCGATTGATGCGTATCACAAATACCTTCATGAACTTCTCTCGTAGCCACTTTGGCTTTATTCTCACCCAAACATTTCAACAGTAAATCATCTCCCGTTCGGCGGTATAAATCACCATCAATCAAAGTATATTTAAAAGCTATATGCCGAACCTTTCTATCCACACTTTGAGTTGGACTACGGATATATAAAATTATGGATGATCTTCAATCAAGCGATTCGGCACCATCACAGCTTGATGTGCTAGTATTCGAATGGTCTCGCTCTAATAACTCAAGCATCGGTTTTTTATTAACTGAAAATCTTCCTTTACTAACATTGTAACTCGATGCTTGTTGAGCCTACTCATTGGTCTTATTGTTTTCTAGCCTAGGCACATGATGTATGTTGAATTCATCCATTCTTCTAATGATATCTAGACATTTATCTAACATGGCATTCAATGATCCGTCTAAGCATTGAAAATTTCTAAAAATTTGTTGCACTACTAACAACGAATCACCGAAAGCCTCTACATGCTTAACTCTCATAGACTCCAACATCTCTAAACCAAACAACAATACTTTATATTCGGGTTGGTTATTTGTGCAATCATACTCTAATCGGTTCGAGAATTCAAAGCATGCTTCATGAGGAGATATTAAAACCACACCAACATCTTATCTTTTTTACAAACCGATCTATCAAAATATAACTTCCAAAGGGTAAAAGTAACGTAAGCAACATCTAGATCATGTTCTAAATCAATCCGATGTTCAACAATGAAATTAGCGACAATTTGGTTTTTCATAGATTTCAAAAACTCATAAGCCAAATCATACTCAATCAATGCATAAGCCCATTTACCAAGTCGACCACTAGAAATCGGTCTATACAACATATGTTTAATAACATCGGTTTGACAAGCAACCACACAAGTACTAGATAACAAATAGTGTCTGAATTTGGTGCAAGCATGATATAAGAAAAAACATAGTTTCTCGATGAGAGTGTACCTTGTTTCCGCACCAATGAACCGTCGGCTCACATACGTGATCACATACTCCTTTTCTTCGATTTCTTGTGTCAAAACAGCATCAATTACATCGTCTTCCGGCGCTACGTAAAAATAAAAAGGGACTCCTCCCTTAGGCGCCCTAAGCACCGGGGCGAAGACAAGTATTCTTTGATTTTCTTAAAAGCTTTTTGTTGTTTTGCTCTCCAAGTAAATTTAGCTTTATTCTTTAGCCGAAGAATAGTAGTGAATGCATTAATCTTTCTCGACAAGTTGAAAATGAATCACCTTAAATAATTCACTTTTCCTAAGAAGCTCTGCAACTCTCTTGCAAGTAGCCGTTTGCACATTACTAATTGCTTATATCTTCTTAGGATCTACTTTTATGCTCTTTTTTGAATTATGAAGCTTAAAAACTTTCTGGCTGATACTACAAAAGCACATTTGAGGGGATTTATTTTCAAACCGAAACGACGCATTCGGTCTAAGATAAGTTGCAAATCGGTCAAGTGAGAATTTAAAGCGACTGATTTGATCATCACATCATCTATGTAAATCTCCATGATAGCATCAAATAAATCATAAAAGATAAAGTTCATAGCTTTTTGATATGTGACACCCGCATTCTTTAATCCAAAAGTTATAACAACCCACTCAAACAATCTTACAAAACTCGGACATCTAAAAGCAGTTTTAGACATATGCTCTTTAGCCATAAAGATTTGGTTGTATCTCGCATTACCATCGAGAAAACTAATAATTCTATGGTCGAAGGCATCATTAATCAATATATCAGCTATGGGCACAGGATATTCATCTTTAAGAGTAGCTCTATTTAAATTTTTGAAATCAATGTAAACTCTAATCTTACCGGTGTTTTTCTTTTCCACCAGCACGATGTTGGACATTCACTCCGCATACCTGCAAGGTCTTTTGAATTTTGCATCAAGTAATCGGTTAATTTTTTCTTTGATCCGATCATGCATATTCGGATTAAACCTCCTCATCGGTTGCTTAAAAGGTTTAAAATCAGATTTTATTGAAAGCCGATGTTCGACTAATTCGCTGCACAACCCGAACATTTCATTATAGGACCATGCAAAACAGTCCACATTCTTTTAGTAAACCGATTAGCTTCAACTTATAATCGGCTTTCAGATTTTTATTTATATAAGTTGGTTTCGGATTATCTTCGCTGCCAAGGTTCACCTCTTCAAAAGGATCGGCTGATGTGAATCCTTATCCTAATTTATCTATATCATCTATTTTCTCGATAGCTTCGCACGTATCGTTCATATTGAACCGATAGTGTTCCACTCTTTTTTTGCAACTAATCAAGATTAGAATCCATTAAATTATATTATATAGTTGAGTCGATTTTCCATCGGCTTTATGTTGATCGGTACAAAACCATCCCTAATTATACTAAGAAAATCATAATCCGTCAAGTCTAAACTGGTCAAGCACTTAACGACGTCATGCGGCAAAGAAGATGATTCGGCCATAGCAACACAAGCCGATGCATCCGCATGAACCACCTCTACATGATCACCAACACATTGTATCAAAAATTGGTGTAAGTAGAAGAAACACATCTATTGACATGAATCTAATCACGCCCTAAGATCAAGCTATAATTACCGCGCACATCGGCGACAAAGAAAGCGGTAGCTATGGTTTTACTTCTAACGGTGAGTTCTATAGAAACGATCCCTTTAGCCTTGATAGGGTCTCCTCCCACATCATTTAAAGTCATGTTGGTCTGGATGAGCTCGTCATCGGCTTTAGCTAGCTTTTTAAACAAAAAATACGACGTTAAACAAAGAATACGGCGTTAGATTAACAATAGCACCGTTGTCTACAATCATGCGAGAAATCGGTGACCCATTAATATGACATCTCACATGGAGAGGTTTCAAATGGTTCTCCGATTCCTCGGACTTTTCGAAGATAAAACTTTTCGGCCCAAAGTCGAATTGTGCCATGACTTTTTCTTCTTTTATAAGCGAATAATCGAAAAGAGATAAGCAAATGGTGTTAATGTTCAGACCTTCTCGAGGCGGCGTAGGCTTGTAGTCCAAGAGGTCGTCGTCGTCGAACTCGGACATGTCGACATCTCTCGTGGGTGAGGGTGCTGTGGAGTCCTCTCTCAACACAGCATTGGCCAAACCAAATGGCTTTGCTTTGCTTCCTTCGTCAGCGGTGAAGTAGAAGCTTCAGGCTTTTTAACAGCTCACTGCTTACCTTGAGGGACCATCGGTTTGACCTCGTTGGAGACCTCGTCCCCTTTTTTCTCTGTCTCCTCTCGCATCTTTCGGAGGCGCAGCCTTTGGAGCTTTTCTTTTGAGTGTGGGTCAAACCAGGCGGATACCACCTTGGTTGCGTGTATTTGGAGTAGTTCTTGCTGCTGCCAGCTTCATGGTCGTGGGAAGCCTTCCCGACCAGATCACGCAAAGTGATCCGTCTCGTGAAAACCTCACCGATCTTAACATCGGTTATGCCGATTTTCACGACACCTCCGAATGCATTCTTTTGATGAAGAACAGTGGAGGGAGCAGGTTCATTACCTTGTTTTGGGCGCTCCTTTTGCTTAGACGCGGTGGTGGCGCTCCCTTCTTGAGTCTTGATCGGTCAAAAATCCGTCCGATCTAGGACAGAGTTGGAGAGCCTTGTGAAGACATCACTCGGCTCGTTCCACCTCGTATGAAACGGCGGGTATGGCATTGGTAAAACGGGCATCAGTGGCATGGGCATCGGTGACGCGTGCATACATGGTCTCATGTATGGATGTCATACCGGAAACGGTGGGCAAGACAGAACCATGGTGGTGGCGCTTCAAAGCCATGTGAAGGAAAAAGAGGAGGGAGCCCATGCGCTTTCATGATTGGTCTCATCTCTTTCCTAGGTGGGCTGCCTTCCCTCAGTGGCGACCTTGGTCGCTTTATAGACGGATTATTCAAATCGGTCTTTTGATTTTTGTATTTAGCTATGAGATGGTCGAAGTCGCTTTTGGGCCTCATCGTCCGATTCATGGCTTTACCTTGGTTCACCTTTCACTTAACCACTTTCGGTTTTTTTGGTTTTATCATTTTGGGCCGTGAAACTTGCCCTTCGGGTCTAAGAGTCTGAAATGGTGACCTTGAGAGATTTTTGACCATCGGAGAATTTCTCAAGCATCACTTTGCTAGAAGCCCTTTTCTCATCTGGAGAAATAGGCATCTTCTCCCCGGTGACCACGTTCTTTCTCTTGGTGGTATCGGCTTGATGAGGTCGAATCAACACCTTAGAATTGAACTCTAGAGTATTGACAGGAAAGGGGTGCTTGTCGATCTGCATCTATTTAAAACTCAATCGTCTCTCATTGAGGGCCGATTGGACCTGTCGACGGAAAACATTGTAATCGTTAGTAGCATGAGAATAAGAGTGATGCCATTTACAATATGCCCTGCGCTTAATCTCATCCATCGAAGGTAAAGTATATGTGATTCTAATGTATCCACCTTTATGTAGCTCATCAAATATTTTATCACACTTAGCTACATTAAAGGTGTATTTTACATCGTCTTTTTGATTCTTGTGAATCGGTTTGAGCGAATCACAATAAAACGATTTAGCCTTAGATGACCAAACGAACTCGCAGCCAAAATATCATTAGAATCATCATCGTAGCTATCCGAATCATATTCTACGACGTGCATGTTATAACGGGTTTTATAATCATGTCTTATCTCTTTACTTCGGCTCTCTTGAGCCGAAGCCTTTTGTTGGAGGTGAGTGAGTGTGAAAAAATCATAGCTCTCCAACTTTTCCTTAAGATGCGACCGTAAACTATTAAAAGCTAGGTCAGCTACCTTTTTTTTCAAAAATAGTCAAATTAAAGCATCGGTTCTTAACGTCTCTAAACCGCCGAAGATAATCAACGACGGGTTTCTCTTTTCCTCGCCGAACTGATGTCAAATGGGACAACTTTAATTCATTGGCTCCGGAGTAAAAATGATCATGAAACTTACGCTCTAATGACTCTCAAGTGTAAACGGAGCTCGGGGACAATGACGAAAACCAAGAGAAAGCGGTTCCGGTTAGCGATAATGAAAACAAACGTACTTTTAAAGCTTCACTAAAACCTGTTTCTTTTAATTGTGTTACATATTGACTAATGTGCTTCCAAATGGTTTTGCTATCTTCGCCATTGAATTTGACGAAGTCGGAAACACGCCGTTCTACGAGATATAGGACCGAATTAAAATATGCGGGGTATGGTTTTTGATAAACTCGGTGTCTTTTAAGATCCACCCCTAGCATTTCACGAAATTGTTTATTTTAAGTCCTCCTTAACGCGCGCCATACACTACTCTCTATGTTGGCAATGGGGGCTCTAGTAGACGTACTCGATGGTGGAGGATGTACGCTTGCTTTCATGGCGCTAAATGTTTCATTAGAGATAGGGCCATGAAGGATTCCCGTATCGCTTTGTGGGATGGGCGGTGTGCTGTATGCAACGGTACTGTAAGGAGGAACAAAATTAGTCAATTCACTCAATCGGTTTGTGACCGGATTGGAGATGTTAATAATTGACTCTACGCTAGTGGGAGCCATTACTAAAGCATTGGTTTGCACGGGTGGTGGAAAACTAGTCTGTTCACTAAACGAGTTCAACGGCATGCCATACGCGTAATGTTATACATTAGTGGTAGTAGGCGTCGATGTACTAGCTACACGTAACATGAGACGATGATGCAATACTAACATTTTTAGTTTTAGACAAGTTTTTTTGGATCATGTATTGTATATCATTTGTTAAGACTTTTTTCATGTCGTCAAGATAATATGAAAGGTCTTCAAAAGTAACGGAAGGGCGCGAAGATGTTCTTACATTGGCAGCGTCTATGGCCGCGTCGTCGTCGACGGTCAGAAGAACGGGCTCCTTCACTCGAGAGATCGCGCATTGACGGTCCTTCTTGAAGCACGTCAAGTACTCTTGCAGCTCGCACGTGTCTCTTCAGAGGCTCTCCGGTGTTCTAAGAACGCTTTGCGCGGCTCCTCGGGCAACTCCTCCAAAGATGGCATGACGATGTTCGTTGTGGAGATCTCGGAGGTCATGGAAACGACGATTCGGTTTGTGCAACCGGAACCACTCGTCCCCAGCAGAGTCGCCAAAAAGTGTGTTGACGTTGAATCAGATTCGGGCCGATACACCACTCGCACATCTGTGTGCGGGAACGTCGGTGTCTCTTCAACACCGGGTTGGAGCAGCACCTGAAAAATCCCGCCTCAGGAGGGACTCCGTCGGAGGAGGATTATCCTAGGGTTGATCCGGGCTTGGTCAGGCCAGCCGGATTGTCCTCAAACGTCGCCGGGACGAAGAAAAAACAACAAACGGGGGTCGACTGAGGGGATTAGGGTTAGAGAAACGCAAAGTGTAAAGACAAATGATTTGATCGATTGGATACCTCTCAACGAGCCATGGGTCTCTGATTTATAGAGGTGGGATGGTCTTCTCCTGCAAGGCAACAGATCACCTAAGTTAGAAAGAATTTGGAATTGATCTGCTAAAAACTTTTCTAAATCGACACTATTGGAGTTTTCGGTAAAGTGCCGGACACTCCGGTAACCGGAGTCTCCGGTATGACGCCGGAGGCTCCGTCGTGTAAATCCGGGAACTCGAAAGGGTCTGCCAGACCCTTCGGCACTGTACCGGACATTTCGGTGTACAAAACACCGAAACCTGAGAGGGTTTATCGTACAGTCCGGTACAGTGTCGGATACTCCGGTGGGCCGAATGCTTAAACCTAAGAGGGCTTACCGGACAATCTGGCAAAGTGCCGGACACTCCGATGGGCCGAGTGCCTCAAACCTGAGAAGGCCTAACGGACAATCCGGCACCATGCCGGATACTTCGGTGGACGAAAGTGCCCAAACCCGAGAGGGCTTACCGGAGGCTCCTGCATTGTACCGAACACTCCGGTGAGGCCATTTTTGGGTGTCAACAATAAGATTGTTGTGGCATTAAAAATTTGCATTTGAAATTTACTGGTCTCATTCACACTCCATATTTAGTACAGTGACACTTATGCTGATTTAAGTTGATACTTCTTTGTGTGTTTGTTGAACCACGTACACCTTGAAAATGTGTACCTTTAACATTCCTACATTTATCCTGTCTGTTTTAAATTTCGTAAGTATTGCCTGTATGGATAACTTGTAATGCTGAATATGTTCGTTTTCATAACCAATGATCTGGTGTTCAATGAAATCTAAACTTTTTAATTTATTTTGAAACATTACTGGTGTTATTAGTCCAAAAAATGATGCTTATGATTATTGCCGCATGGGTGTTGTTGTTTTTAAGTTTCTCTCTTTTTTATTATTGAAAAGCAATAACAGTACCTGAGCCAATCTGAATGCCTCCCTGAACTTAAGAGAATAGTGCAAATACCTAGATTATGCGGGTTGGGCCCAACAGGTGCCTATAGAAACACAGTATACGGTGGTTCAGAAGGTGGTTTTGCTACCATGCCGGATGACGTGACCAACAGCAGTCTGATGACTTAACATATGAAATTTTCCCACATCCTGGTTTGCAGCTTAGGATACTTTTTGTACCATTTTACTGCCACTTAGCACTCCCTGTAGGATCTACTTGCCCCTTTGTACCTCTACTGTCTTCAGGGTTTGTTGTTGTGGTTAGGGGGTTCAACCAGGTTTGCATGAAACCGCCATGAAACTGGATAGGGGAAAAATGAATTGCTGTGAACAGTGCTCTCCACTGGTCCTGGGTTTGATTCTTCATACAAACGAATTTTAGATTGGGGTTAAAAATATCCCCATGTCTGTCCCAAGCCAAAGCAAAGACTCGAAGGCCTGGCCCAAGTAATTGGTTCTCACACGGACTATGGTGCCTATTTGCTATGTTAGGGTGGGGACTGGGGAAAGAGCTCGGGAATTTTCTTGACCTGTGATAGAAGTCTTCTTCTTAACGAAATGCTTAAGGGCTATCTCACACCCGTAGGTCAAATTTTTTCTTAGTCGAGGGTAATGCCAAGTAGGTGAAGCCTAGAAAACCAAAACATGTCAGTTAATTAGGTTCTGTTCGAAATTTTCTTTAGATTATTTCAGTTTCTAGTTTACTAAAAACCATTTTTTAAAGCAAAACGGAGACATAATTATCACATTAGCTGATTGACCGACCTAACTCTAATTGTACCACTATGTTCTATGGGGCCATCTAAGCTTGCTGAGAATTGAGGCTCTAGCTAGAGAAGGAGCTCGTCTATGAGTATAACCAGAGCAAAGGGATTCATTCTCCTTACTCGCCAGCTAAATTGACAGTGAAGCCATTTAATTTCAATCAATTTGGATAGGCTGGAGATAAAATCCACAAGAATTTCAAGTATCAAAGTAAAATGAAAGAGGAGAGCATAACTAACAACTATTCCCTCCGTTCCTAAATTGTTTTCATTGGTGACTTCTAACATCTACATGGACTATTTATCTTTTTTTTTGTTAAATATTATATATTGCTTATCATTAAAATTATTTGAATCACGACTTATAAATTTACATATTTGTACTAATTTTTTGAATAAGACGGAAGGTCAAAGATGCTATTAGAAGTTGACGGCAGCAACAATTTAAAAAGAAAGGAGTAGTTAATAGTATTGTCAAAAGTTATAACTTCAAATGCACATTGTTGAAGGCTACAATGATTATGACATTTCACAAAAGAACCTCAATCATTCTTGCTAGGTCCATTGCTACATTGTGGGCCAATAGTTTTTTTCTTTTGGAATGCGTTGTATTTTTAAGTGTACTCATAGAAATAAGCAAAATCGGTGCTAAACAACAAACATTTCGTAGCCTATTAATTTAGCAGCTTTTCGGAATGAACTAAAAAGCATCTTACTCTCTTCGGTTTAAATTATTGATACTTGACTTCTAACATCAACTTTGACCATTCGTCTTATTCAAAAAAGTGTTCCAATGTGTAAAATTATTTGTCTTGATTTAAATATCACTAATGATAAAACAACTAATAATAAAATTTACATATTTGAACAAATTTTTTGAATAAGACAAATGGTCAAAGTGGATGTAAGAAGTCAATGGTGTTAATATTTTAAAACCAGAGGGAGTATTTTTCAGCAGCTTTTCACCGGCTGTTCAAATAAGCTCTTTTTTTAAACAAGTTCTAGCTTATGCCAAACGGGGCCTGCAATGGGCCTTAGAAGTTGTTGTTTGAAGCAACATATGTAAATGTAGTCGTATGTTGTTAATTAGCTTGCAAAATAATTGTAGATGCTATGACTTTGTCCCATTCGATAACATGATTATGATTGGTATTTTGGCTATAAAGATCATGATGAAAAAATTCAAACTTTTTCCCTGACTCGGTATATCAAGAGAAGATCCTGCATATTTCGGTGCGTGCTATGTGCATCTTGTTTTAGTCCACAACAAATAGGTTAGTAGAATGTAAATAACGGAATATGTGATGTGATAGGTGAAATTAGGGTCATGCACTTAACATTCTCTATCTTGAATTTTTATTGTTTCATTCATTCTGATTAGCAATGAACATATATTTAATGTTTTCAGGTATCTATGGACCAAAAGGTGTTACTGTCCCTGATCCCATTAAATCGGTTTGCACTAGATGGGGTAGTGATCCTTTTTGTTCGGGGTCATACTCTCACATCAGGGTTGGCTCTTCTGGTGCTGACTATGACATTCTTGCTGAGAGCATCAATGAGCGGGTCTTCTTCGCGGGAGAAGCGACGAATCGTGCGTACCCTGCAACAATGCACGGAGCTTTATTGAGCGGATTAAGAGAAGCTTCGAAAATTCTTCGTGCTGCAGAGAGTAGAGCAGATTCTGATAACAAAAAGTATTCATTACAGAAAAGCTTAACACCCAATGGTGCCCTCGAAGATATATTCTTGGAGCCAGATCTAGCATTTGGGAGATTCTCATTTGTATTCTCCTCAGTGACACCTGATGATCCGGAGGCTCCAGGATTAGCTAGGATTTCACTCGAAAAATGTTTGTTTCTGCCTCTCAAGAATCATGAGTTGAAGGAAAATCAAAAGGATCAGGCCCCTGCAGCACAGAAAGTTGATCGTGAAACCTTCTATTTGTATGCTGCCACCTCTCGGGAGCAGGCAGATCGGCTACGACTTTCAAGCGACGATGATAAAAGTAGGTTAGCATTGATGTGCAAGGATTTTAGTATCAAATTGATGGGTTATGATTATACTTGTGAGGAAGGTAGCGATCTTATTATGGGCATCTTGAGCGCACAGAAAGCCAGGAAGCGCCTGCAGCGCCCAAAGAACTTCAAGATCTCATATTGATTTGTACCATTTCGCCTCCATCCTTTTGTAGGAATCATTCTTTTGTTAGTCCAATCAGGCCCTTCTGTACCATGCAAACTTAGATATAGGGGCTGAAGCATTGTAGACAGGGCTTGAGTTGAGCAGATTTGATACATTTGTATGAATCAAATGTAAAAACTTGTGTATTTCTTCCCCGTTTCTCTACCTAACATTTTCCCCCTAAATTATTTGGCTAATATCTAGATATCATCGTCATTTTCCGTTAGTTGAATCCTCGTTCATCCTAGAGTTCCTTGCCCATTTTCAAACGAATTTACAAATGTGCACTAGCCAACGTCAACTGAATGAGATCAGAGGGTGTAGTCTACTATCACATTTTTTAATACGACCTAGAAAATCGGAGGCTGATGTATCTAAAAATGTTTGGCGGATAAAGATCGAAAGAAGCATGAATCAAATAGTTCCTCATCCTAGAAGTCACGCTGGCCATTTGGCCAAGCTGCTAAAATTGATTAGAGCTGTGTGAGCCACACTCAGGATTCTAGAAACCGGTCTAGCTCCGAGTTTTTGACAGTGCCAAAAACTAACCAACTAACTAGCTGATTTTGCTACAGTGCTAAATTCGATTTTTGATAGAAAACTAATCATCTAACCAAATCAAACTAAATCGGTTTCACTGATTTTTACGATCGGTTTTCGCTAATTTCTAAAACACTGGCCACACTAGCAGTGTTCGTCTCACGTGCTTAGCTTATCATTGCCGCACATGTTAATTGCACTAGTGCCAGCAGTGACCCACTGTTTCTTACTAGTGCACAACTCTGCGCTACCAAAAGTAGCAGCTAAAAGTTGGCCCGGTAACGATCACCACGCACGCCAATCTTGCTCGACTTCAGTTTTACTTGCGCGCAGAACCAAGAAACGGCTAGACATACCGCCGCCAACTCCGGCGTCCGGCCACGCCACATATCACCACGTCCAGTCCATCGACACGCCACTCGACCAGCCACCCACGACCATGGCCAACAGCGCAAGAACCCTCCGCTCTCTCCTCCTCGTCGCGCTCTCGATGCTCGCCAGCCTGCTGCTCGCTGCCCGAGGCGCCGGCGGGCAGTGCGGTCCGGCCCCGTCGATGACCGCGGAGAGCGCGTGCAGGGTGGTATGCGGCACGCCGCACATGCGCGAGCTCTGCCTCGGCACGCTTGCGCCGGAGCAAGGCGCCGGCGCGGCGGGGGTACCCGTCACCCGCCTCGCGCTGGCGGCCGTGCGCGACGCGCTCGCCTCGTACACCGCGACCACGGCCGCGGCGACGTCGCTGATCGACGGCGGAGCGGTCCGGGACGGCGAGAAGGCCGCGTTCGGCGACTGCATGGTCGGCTACGGCGTCGCCCGCGTCGCCTTGGCCCGCGTCGCCGACGACCTGGCCGGCGGCTGCGGCAAGGCCCACGACCTGAGTAACGACTACACGGCCGGGCTGCGCGGCATGGACATGTGCAGCAGAGGCATGTTCGGGAACCCCGCGTCGCCGCTGTACGCCATGAACCTCGCCGACAGGAACAAGACCCAGCTCGCCGCGTTGCTCTGCAGCCTTGTAGCGCCGCCGCCGAGAGGACGCCGTAGTCAGTCACTAGCCGGAGAACATTGAGCTGTACTTCTAGTACCTTGCTTAAAAGCAATAAAAATGCCATCCTCTGAGTTGTATCACTATCACAGTGTGTGCTTTGCTAATGTTTTTTTTTTCTTCTCAGATTTGTCAATTAGTGGAGGAGCCAGGAATTCTGTGACAGAGTTCTTTATTGGCATTATATGAGAAACTCAATTTATTCTGTGCAATAATCAATAATGCACATTTTATGTATAGATTTTTATATTTGCAAAATTGTTAATTATCTTTCGATCTCTTTCAAGGAGGCCTATTTATAGGCCAACCCAACCTCTCGACAACCTCCTTAGATATTGCCCAGCGGAAATGGGTCAGCATGTGGCTCGGCCCAGCACAGTGACATGCGCTTGTGCCGGCAAATCCATGGTAGGTGCGGCCATGCTTGACCGTCACCCAAGCATGAAACTTGCTCATCCTTGTACCCCCGCGGCCCTGCTCCCCTATGATTGGAAATTTTCTTAAGTCTATATTGGTCTTTACATGTCAAAAATTAATATTTAGTCTAGAAAAAAATGCAAATCACTTTATTAATTAAAAATAGTTTAAATAATTGTCTAAGTCATCTAATATATCTAGTAAAAATAATTTAGAAAACAAAATAGTTCAGAAATTATGAAAGTATTTCTTTTGATAAATTATATATCCTATGAAATTATTTCTTTTGATGAATTTTAAAAGTACAAATACTAGGTTTTAAAATTTAACTGAATCTATATAAATCAATGGTCAAATTCGTAATCAACAAAACTTAGAAATAAGCTTTTTATTGGGATGGAGTAAGTAGGAAAATACCCCATCTATCCCAAATTATAAGTCATTCTAGATTTAACATCCCACCTTTTTCTATTCTTCTTATTCTTCTTAGTTCCCTTGCGCAGTCCCATAACGATTTATAAATTGGGATGAAGAGAATGCTAAATTATTTTTACTCTCTAATCATATTGTTCTTAAATTTATGGTGTAATCTATCTAGTACACCAAAGTTAAACATTAAAATTTTTAAAGAACGTAGCATTTAGCAAAAAGAAATTCAAATTAAAATAAAAAACGTATGATGCTGATATTTTTTATTGTTATGTTTTTTGTCTATTGCTAAATTTTGATGCCAATTTCTAAATTTGATACTATATGTAAGTGTGGACAATAAAAAATTGATCCATATTACTATTTTTTATTAAAAAATATATAAAATTTGTGCCCCCTTTTAAAATTTTCGTGCAGTTCCGCTGCTGTCTGCAGCCATCCCCATCGGTCCATCCGCATGACCAAAATAGTCACCCATACGCTTGCCCCCTCATTTTCCGAACATAAGAATTATATCTAGCCAGGGGTGACACAACGCTTGGGCATTTTTGCTCCCGCACGAAAGCTAGATGGGCATGCCAGCCCAAGGTACAAAATGGGCCGTGTTTGCGCCTAGCCGCAAACGCACTGACTGGCCCTAGCACGGTCCGATTAAGCTATAGCCCGGTTAAGTACGATGCCAGGCCATTATAGCCCATTAATTAAGCCTGGCTCAGCATGGCCTGTTAGGGCCCGTGAGAATTGTACCTAATATTTAGGTTAAATTACATGTAATTTTATACTTCAAATATAAAATTTTAGATCAACTTTCAGCGAATTTTTAAAAAATAAAGTATTTTTTCTCTTCCGTACTTGGGGCCGGTCTGGCATGGCTCATCAAATCAACAGCACGGCACCAACAACGGGCCATATTTGGGCCTATGCAGCCGGCCTCATGGGCTGCAATTGATGGCCCAATCGATTAGCTGGGCCGTGCCGAACCAGGCTGGCCCGTTGGCCAGCTATACCCCGAACCGTAGCTAGCGGCGGCTCAAGCCCCCTCGACGGTAATGTAGCCGCTTGCATCGGTCCCTCGCTCATTTCGCCCGGTCGCACGCTACCACCGGCCTTGTCATCTCCGTGCCATGTCCTTCTCGTTGTCATCGTCCTCAGCTCAAGATCTGCTCGACGCTGACCGCTGCGCTAGATCACCGGCGCCGGCCGCCGCGGTCTCCGCGCTCCAGCAGCGTGCTTGCATTGTATGCCTCCGTGCTCACGGCGGACGAGCCTAATGATCAGACCGGCACGGCACGGCACGGCAGAAGTTTCGCGCAGAGATATTGAACGTGAACAAAGTGTATACCATTGATGTTGAGAGAAATGTGTTCAAAATTTGAACTGAAATCCATATAGAGAAACTTAATCTCGCTATAGAACATTTCTTTAGAACCAGTTGACTCATATGGCAAGATATAATGCGTTATCATTCTGTGAGCAGGCAATGAACGCGATTCATAATTCGGGATCATTATGTCCTGCTATATCACAAATATGCCTTTATTTGTTGCCTTGTTATACTTTATATATTTACAAGCTTTTTAATTTACCTCTATTTATGGAGCCACAACTTTTTTTTTTGAACAGTATGGAGCCACAACCTTTGCTTATATATAGTTTCTCTACCAAAACAAACTCCACAGAAAATCAATTGACTTGGCTTGGAGGAATATCGTGCTGATGGCGAGAGCAGACATGACCTTCGTCCTCGCAGTCCTGGTGTCTCTCGTCGCCTTGTTCGTCTCCGGCGCCGACGCATGCAACAACGAGCCGACCATAAAGTGCAGCGAAGCGTGCCGCAAGGCGTGCGCCAACCGGCAGGCGTGCTACGACGTCTGCACGGACACGCTCAAGAACGCTTCGGACACGGCCGAGGCCACGGTCTACGCGCTGGTCGCGTCGAGGCTGGCCAAGCTCAAGTACGAGGACACGATGGCCGCCATCGATCAGGCGCTCGGCGACGGCAAGGCGCCGCTCCCCGCCCCGCAGAGGACGGTGGTCGAGAGCTGCAAGGCCAGGTACGCCGACGCGCACGGCCTGATGACCAGCCTCACCGACCAGCTCTTCGCCTGCGACTTCGCGCGCGCCGGGGGCGAGTACAGCGACGCGAAGGGCGCACTCGAGGCGTGCAAGAAGGAGATGCAGTGGGCGTTCCAGGGCTCCTCCTCGCAGCTACCCACCATGGTCTCGGCAAACCTTGACCTGACCGTGGTCGCGTATGGACTGGGCACCCTTGCTGGCGGCAAGTAGACGGCGCGGCGGCATGATGCAGGCCGCGGGCGATTTGTAGTGTCGCGAATCATCCGGGCAAGGATCGATCTGTGTTGATTTGAGTTGTACTGAGATCGTTGCTCAAGTGGATTCCGTAGTAGAAATAATGTTGATAGTGTTCTTTTTTCTCCTGAACTGTATCATTGTTCCATCTTTTTCAGTAATGCGTCAAGTTCCATCGTTCACCTGATCAGCATTGTCTGTATCTCTATCACTATCTCTGTCTCTTCTCTATCTCTATCCCTTTCTCTATATCACTATCTCTACTCTCTACTTATTAAAAAAGCACATTTTTTCCTTTCTATGTTCACACAATAAATTATCCTTAATAGAGATGAATTATACTGTATTTTGTATACACAGAAAATTACATCCAGACTTACCCTTTTACAAATATGAAGGATGAGATAGTTCCTTTGATAGCTCACTCAAATCTCACGGCTGAGCAGGTCCCTTTGGGTTGAAGGAATTTTGTAGGAAAAATCGAGGATTGTATTCCTATAGGAAAATATACTATTCATGCCTTTGAAATGGAAGATTGAAGTAATATAAAAGAAAAGTATGGAAAAGTTTTCTAAGGTTACCATTTCATAGAAAAATCATAGGAATGAAAACATCCACTATGACATCTTTTTTTTTTCTTCTCTACACATAGGATCGAGGCAAAGTGATGCTAATAAAGAGTTGCAAGCTGCCATTAAAGGTGATAAACCAACGTTAAATATACAATGCACTATTAAAATTTCTACATTTTTTGTGCGGCTATCCAAACGAGTGCATTGAAATTTTTTCTATGGTTTTAATTCCTCTATTTTTGCATATGCATTCATATCCTATTTCTATCTTTTTCCTATTCCTAAGTTTTGCATTTCCACATTGCAAAGGATCCCTGAAATTACCTGGATTTCCTACGTAATACCCATCTGATAGAAATAACACTCATCTAATATCGCTCTGATAAACAAAATCCAAAGAAACATAATATCCGCTACAGTTATGTGGCTATTGCCCATTGCATCATCGGTGATTTGGGTGGTGGACAATTGTTTCTACCTTAGCTTGGGACAAAAACCGCGCTGGTACATCCTGTTGGGGACTAGGCGGAGCTCGAGTCTATGGATACTAGAATTCAGACGATGGGTTGCCAGTAGGGATGCAAGTGAGTACCTAATGGATATTGTGGGTCAAACCTCTAGTTCATTTTATTCAGTTAATAATATAAGGTGGAGGAGAGGTGGAGAAAAAAGTTAGTTCATTTAAAAAAAAATTAGGCTGTCTTACCGACCCAAAAAAATCAAAAACTTACATCCCTAGCTGCCAGGTGAATGCTGGTGACTTAGGTCACTGAAACGTTAAGATTGGTGTTGTTATTGAACTACAATAATTTTTGTTAAAGAAATTTTGAGTTGTTATTGACATTTTTAAACAGAATTCAAGTTCCTTTTTCAATTTTCCCTATATCAATGTAAAATTAAAATATTATTTAAAGAAAGAAGAAGGTACCTGTACGTCGGCATGGTGCAACATCTATAGCAATTTTTTTCAAGACAATTCGATAGTTCAGTGTACACATAAATCTGATAAATTCTAGGACTAACATTTTCGAGGAATCTAGAAACATTAACTACAAATCCTAATGAAAATTTCACATGACACTATAAAAAGAGTGCCATTATTTCCTAATATCTCCTCCAACTGTTTTTAGCAAATTCTATTTTAAGCGTAGTTAGGATCTTATTTCTTATGCGTGCTTGATTATTCATTTTACTCTAATACATGTATTCATTCCGCTATATATATTCAGGGTCCTCACTGCTAGCTCTACATCAGAAAAAAAGAAGACATTGTACGCTCATACACAAGTACTGTAGTAGCCAGCAAAGAAACATGAAGGGACAAGCCATGACGTCGCTCCTTGCAATGCTGGTCTCCCTCGCCACCTTGTTCGTAGCCGGCGGCGCGTGCAACCTCGTCCCCGTCATGGAGTGGAGCGACGCATGCCTTAAGGCATGCAATACGACGGAGCTGTACAACGTCTGCCAAGAGAAGCTGCAGCGCGGGCCGGCGACCGCCGAGGTGACCGTCTACGCGCTCCTGGTGGCGAAGCTCGCCAAGATGTCGTACGACGACACGGTGGCCGCGGCGGTCCGGCTGATCAACGGCGGCACTCTCCCCGGCGACGAGCGGGAGTCCTACCAGCGCTGCATCGAGAGCTACGCCACGGCGCGCATCGAAATGGCAGGCGTGATCACCGACCTGACCAACTGCGACTTCGCGCGCACCAGGCGGGAGTACCTGTCCGCGGTGGCCGCCATGGCCTCCTGCGGGAATGGGCTGAAGGCCGGCACGCCGCTGGGCTCCTTGAACGCGGCAGACCGTGACCTGAACACGGTGGCATATGATTTGGGCGCCTTGGTCCTTCGCATCGCAAGTAGCTAGGGCTCATATTTGTTACTCACTAGTACGTCCTAAAATATAAGTATTTTCTAGGTTTGATTAAAGTTAAATTTCTTTAAATTTGATTATTAATAATAGAAAAAATATTTTATCATATATAAATGAGATTCATCACGAAATAAACTCTCATAATCAATACTTTTTATATTAAAAATTATTTTATTTTATAGAGATTATTAGTCAAATTTAAATTTTTAACTTTGATAAAACCCAAAAATATTTGTATTTTGGACGAAGGGAGTAGCTTCTAATTATTGGTTGAAATCTGTGACTGTTGTCCATGCTATAAGCTTATGGTTAAAAATCAAAATGTTTTTGCAGTTCAAATATGAGTCTATTAACAAAATACTGTACTCCCTCCATTCTTAAATTATTATTGTCGTTGTTCACTTCTAACGTCAACTTTGATCACTCGTCTTATTAAAAAAATAATTCAAATGTGTAAAATTTTAAGTCATATTTTAAACATCTTCAATGATAAATTAAATTACAATAAAATATGTTATATTCATTATATTTTTGAATAAGATGAATGGTCAAAGTTGATGTTAAAAATTAATGACAACAATAATTTGAGAATGAAGGGAGTAGGTTATAGCACTCCAGCACATTAGTGCTGTGTTGATTGTTTTTTACTGGTAAACAATGGCAGAGCTAGATAGAAGATGCAGCAGGGCCAGTCAAGCAAATCCATAAATATTACTACTAGTCACTGCTCCCTTCATCTCAAATTAGTTGTCATCTTAGCTTTGAGCATAAGAATTAAAGAGAGATAAAAAGGTGAAACGTGTTGAAAACGAGGAGGAGCGAAATAGAGACAGAGATGTATTGAAAAAAGAAAAAAGTGCATTGAGACGCGAGGATGATAAGTAAATAAAAAAATTTGAAGAGGTTAGAACGACAAGTAATTTGAGATGGACTGAGTAATTATTAAGAATAATAGGGCAAATCCAAAATCAATCGTGTACAGCTGTGCATCTAGAGCCCAAACGGGAAATGCTTTATGGGGTGCCTGCTGAATTGCCTCTAACTAAAATACTGTAGCAGTGTATGCGTTGTGTTTCATTAATCGACAACTGTATGATTTAAGAAGTAAAAGAACTGCATGAAGCACCATTTACAACCTACCAAGAAGCTGCATACAGATATATATTTGACAATTCACCACCACAAAAAATCATCCAACCCAGCAAAGCGGTCATCATCAATCAGCTAGGAAAACATGAAGAGCACAGCCATGGCCTTCGCCGTCCTCGCAACGTCCGTCACCCTCACCGCCATGTTCATGGCTGGGGACGCATGCGAAAACCTCCCCACGACGTCATGGTCCGACGCGTGCGTGAAGGTAAGCACCACGCCGTCGATGTACAACGTCTGCCAGGAGGCCCTCCAGCACGCGCCGGACACCGCCGAGGCGACCGTCTACGCGGTCGAGGCGGCGACGGCGGCCAAGGACTCGTACGGGGCCACCACGAACGCGGCGGAGGACCTGCTGCTGTTCGGGTCGCTCTCGGCGGACGAGCGGGCGGCGGTGGAGCTGTGCCTCTACAAGACAGCCATGGTGAGCGGCCGCATGTCCGACGTGGCCGACAATATGAACATCTGCAAGTTCGAGGGTACCGAAGAGGCGTACAACTACTCGGTGTGGGCCGTGGAGTCCTGCAGGGAGGCGTTGTCCCCGTTCCCGAGCTCGCCGCTGGTCGCCATGAACGCGGCCGACCAACATGTCACCAACGTGGCGGTTCATTTGGGTTCCTTGGTTTTGGAGTAGTCTGCGAGATAGCTAGATGTCCAAGTTGTTGCTAGCCTGTTTTTCCAGTCAACAGGGCACTCGACTATGGAGGTTGCTCTAGCGTATTTGACTTTTTCGTAAATAAATAGTAGTATGATATTTGGGTGTGTCGTAAGAATATGAATTTTCTCTTTTTTTGGAATGAAGAAATTGAAATTTAACAATACACATGATATAACTTAAACGAAATGGCATTTTACTATATATGACAAATGCTTAAATACAGCTATCACAGTACAACTAGATAGCAATCACATTCAAAACCATCCAGTTCACCTACACGTTAAGAAATTAAAGTGACTTCAAATGTTTGTGTTAATCGACTATGGTCCAATTCTGGTTTTTAGTTTGTTTTCTTATTTGTGCCTGACTCCCTCGTTCAAACGGTAACGAAGTTGTACTCCATAAAAGTACTACCATTTACAACCTACAAGAATAGCATTTACGGTGCATGCAGGTGTAGGTGCCTACATTTTGCTCAATCAACCAAATAATACTCCAAACCAATCTGGCTCATAAAAGCATGCAAATCAATCACGTTAAACCTGTATGTACAAAGCCAGGCTCCTGTTGGCTTGATTCTGGTGCTCAGCCAAGCCAGGCTTCTATCCACCCAACCAATCACACCCAAAGATGTACTCCATAATGCACCATTTACAACCTACGTACCAAAAATTGATTGTGCTGAGTGTATTCCTTTGTGAATTCATTAAGTTTCTTCTGGCAATGATTTTTGCATTTGTTCAGCTCCACAAATGATGTATCAAATCTACAAACTGATAAATAATCGACCTAGAGATACTGCACAAACATGAGGAGCCGTGCAGCCATGATCTTCATCTTCCTTGCAACGCTCGTCTCCCTCACGGCCATGTTCACGGCCGGGGACGCGTCATGCGACAACGTCCCCACAACGACATTGTCGGAGGCATGCCTCAACGTAAGCCGCACGCCGGCGACGTACAATCTGTGCCAGGAGACGCTGCAGCACGCGCCGGACACCGCCGCGGTGACCGTGTACGCGGTCGAGGCGGCCAGGGTCGCCTGGCAGTCGTACGAGGCCACGGAAGACCGAGGCGGAGCGGCAGCTCCTATACGGGTCGCTCCCCGGCGACGAGCGGTCGGCGTACGAGCGCTGCGTCATCGTGTACGCCACGGCGCGCAGCTGCATGGCCGCCGTGATGGAGGACATGAACCTCTGCGAGTTCAGGCGCACCGTCCAGGAGTACGGCGACGCGGCGCGCGCCGTGAAGGCGTGCACGTACGTGCTGTCGGCAGCACTCGTCGACGCTGGTTGCCATGAACGCCGCCGACCGTGATGTCACCGCGGTGGCCGTTGATTTGGGCGCCCTGATTGTTGGCAGGGATAGCTAGATGCCGTAGTTGTAATGGAGTAGCTTCTTTCCGATCAAGAGTTAGCCATCGATCGAGGTTCATGTACTAGACGTATTCCATGGTTGACATTGTGTCGTTGTCAACAATCTGGCTGGAAATGGAAATGCTTTGGCCATCTGAGAATGGGAACTTGTGATTTTGATTTCTGAATGTCCAACGCTGCTACCCTGCGTAGAAGTGGTTTTCCTCTGAATATCCGAATCCGTTCCATGGCCGGAGTCCTGCACAGCGAAGGCCATATCAAACTGTTTGGCATGACTGAAGAATGGATTGAGGGCCATCTAGACTATCTAGTACTATATCAACTCGAAGAGCCATTCAAAACAAATAGGCACATTTCATTATGGGGTCACATTTGGAACACCAACCTTTTCTCTCCTAACATATATGCGCAAATCTGAAGCAAATAAGATCTTTAATTTTTATAGATACTCTTGAATTTCTCACAAGACAGCGTAAGCAGGGTGGTATTATTGACTATGATTCCGATGTAAAAAAGAAGTCATATTGGCCTACGACACGCTTTGCAAAATGTCACATCTCAAAAATTCTAAATCAAGAAAATGAGGTTTTTAAATTTTTATTTTGTGAACCTAGCTTTTCTAGGCCCTCTTGAAAATTTTCAAAATGAAACTAAACTAAAATAACATAGATAAATGGAAAATTTCAAAACTTAAAAATTTGAACTTGTCAAATGTTTGATTTCTCGGTTTTCTTATTTTCCGTTTTTGAGTTTAATTTCTTGTTTAATGGAGTTTGGAATTCTTAAACCTTTAGAAAATAGGAAAAAGTTTAAGTCTTCCCGCGTGGGCCTGAATCCCTCCACTGGGCCGGCCTGCTCCCTTTCCCTGGCCCAGCTCGCGCGCCCCTGCTCTCTCTTCCCCGGTGCGCCCCACAGCGCAGGCCGGGCGCCACCTGGCTCACACCGCTTGGCCGCGCAACGGCGAGCCGTCTGCCGTCCGGCGATTTTCGCACGCTGTCGACGCCCTCTATTAGGCAGCCCTCTCGCCGCCCGTCGGGCCAACCGCGCTCCCACCGTTTCCTTGCGCAGTTTGGGCGGAACCGTCTTGCCACATGACGTCATCACCGTGCGCCATCTGGAACGCCACGCCGCCGCGACCAGCGGCCATTCCACCGCCGCATTGACTCCTCACATCGCCCTCCGCGCCAGAGAACGTCTATTAAGCTAATCATTCCTTTCTGTAGTGTCATTTCACGCTCTAATTGCCGCCGCGCTCTTGCCTACCACCGGTCGGCCGTCGAATGCCTTGACGCAACGCTCGCCAAGCCTCGCGCTCCGACGCGCCTCAGAGGCTCCCTCAACGTGACACAGGGCAGGCCAGCTGCCTCTTGATCGCTCCAGCTGGCCACCGGAGGGCGAGCGGGTCGTAAATTCGCCCCGCCGTGTCGAGCGAAGCTCTCACTGCCGCGCTGGCTATAAGAAGCCTCCACCGCAGCGCCCGCGCGATCCTAGCGCCACGCCCCGCACTGCCCAAGGTCTAGCCCCCTCTCCCGCTCGCCATTTCACCGGGATTTTTGAGATTCACCTCCTTCCCCACCGCCGGCCACCTAGCGCCGCCGCCAAATCCCCTCCATGTCCGACAGCCTTTAGCCCAATCGGGACACCCTAGAGCATCACGCACCTGCACTGAAGCTAGCCGACCCCCGCGAGTAGCCGCTGAGCACCCCCCCCCTTGGCCGCTCATCGTGCGCCACTTCTGGCCAACTGCTGAGCCATGGTGCCAGCTTTCTAGACGCCGCCTCTAGCTCGGGGGAGGCCTTGCACACAGTCACCACACCTCGAGGAAGCTCCCACACCAGGAGTAGGGGCCGCCGCGGCAAACATTGCTCCCCTCCACGGAGCTTCGCCAAAGCGCGCCTCGGGCCCACTGCCGCCGCCGCCTCGGCTCACCGCCGATGACGGTGAGCGCACCCTCAGGGTCACGAACATACACACACTGCGCGCACACAAGCACAGCCACTAGCCGATGGGCAGCAGCCCGGGCACGCCCTGGCCGCGCCACCAGAGCGCGCTGGAACGCGCCGAACGCAACCGGTGCGTGCCCAGCACGCACCCACGTCGCGCCGTTGTTCCGGCTCACCGATGGCCACGACGAGCACCGCACTGCTACTTTAGCGTTGAGCACGTAGAGTCTATACACGCACACACAGGATAGGGCACACCGGCGCACCTAGAACACATTGGGACGCTCCAGTGCGCGCCCGGAATGCCCCCAGAACGCCGAAGCGCTCACAGAGCGCGTCCGGGACATGCCAGAGCGCGTCCAGAACGCCCAGTGCGCACCCAGGCCAGAACGCGCGCGCTGAACAGTGAGCGCGGCACTGGTCCCCGACTGGAGGGCCGCGTGACACTGTGAGTCGCTGCACACACAGGCACACGTACTTCCACCTTGAAATTATTGCCCGATGTAGGGTCCCTGAACACGGACATGTGTCCGCGTGTCCACTTTGGACATGGCCACGAACCTGTGTCCGCAGTCAAGGACACGGACATGTCACAGTTTTTCCGTGTCCACGGACATATCACGATTTCACGTGTCCACGGACACATCACGATTTCACGTTTCCACGTGTCCACGGACATGTCACAATTTCACGTGTCCACGGACACGTTACAGCTCACGTGTCCACAAATCCCCGAAGCTGTCACAGCCCACATGTCCACAGACACGGTCACAGTTCACGTGTCCACGGACACGGTCACAGTTCACATGTCCACAGACACGATCACATCTCACCTGTTCACGTGTCCACGAACACATCACAGGACTCTGTGTCCACGAAGAAATCCTCGATTCTGGATGCCCGTGTATCTAGGGGCCGTGGACACAGGCCGAACCACATGTTCACGAGATTTTTTCCGATTCTGGACACGCAGGTGTTCAGAGGCCGTGGACACATGCCAAGCCATGTGTCCACGCGACTTTCTGCAGCACTGTTACAGCTGCCTTGTCGGTAACTTTGCCGCCACATCCTAGCTCCGATCATCACAACCAATATACCGTTGGAATCCTTATCACGAGCACTACCATTCCAAACTATCCAAACTCCATGTTTTTGTTTGGTTTCTGTTTTATTTATAGATTTTGTAGCTTTTCTTTTAGTGGGCTTTAGTTATTTGTTGTTTGTAGCCGAAGAAGAGCCCGAAGAAGAAGGAGAGCCCGAGTACGAGGAAGAGTTTGAGGACACCGCTGAAGGAAAAGTCCTAACAACTCCCTTGAACCACATTGAACCCATGTTTTACTGCTGCACCTATAGAGCCTAATGCTTGCTTATTTTATAATCTGTGTTAAAACGTTGTGTAGCTTACTACCTACTTGATTCTAGGTATTTATATTAATATCAGTTACTTGATGTAGTTAATATAATTTACCACCTTGTTAGCCGTTGGCGACGCACCCTTGTTAGCCATAGATCCCTCATCTTTAAATACTTTTAAAGAACGGAGAGTTGCCTTATTTAGTAGAATGCTTAAGACCCCAATTGTGGTGTCTCGCACCGCTACACCATACACCATTTATTTACAAAATGCATTAAACTGTGTTTAGTGGCGCGTGTAAATAAAACGGGATGGGATTAGTGCAACTGGTGCTAGGTGAAGATGGGTGATTCTAGTCGTGGGGTGGGGCTCACAAGAGATGATGGTGATAGGTGTATAGTCTTCGGTGTGAGGTGTATAGTCTTCGGTGTGGTTCACCTGCTGTGGACGAGTTCGCCACCCCTGCCATATAAGGATCAGTTCGTTAGCACTCGACTTAGCAATTTTGTACAACCATATAACATGTACATATTAGGTAGGACTTATCTCCGCTATGTTGGTATTCCACATCGAACCACTAAGAGGTCGGTGGGACACACGGGGACAGGAGAAGAGCGTGAGATAACTCGCTGCTTGGCTTTCGACTATGTAATTGCCTACGTTATGAGACCATAAGCCCACGGATATAGCCTCTGATTTAGTAATACCCGAAGTAGTAGGGGACCAGAAAAAGACGTGAATGGGTAAATCTTCGTGATCCGGCTCCGAGAATGTACTGTCACGTCATCGGGAGGGTGATACCCCGACGGATAGCCCCTGTGTACATGTTGGGTGGAATCTGTGAAAGCCTATGTAGTAGTGGGGTAAGCGTTAAGCAACTCTGTTGCTCAGAGTAGCATAACCTGTGGGTACAGTGTACAACCTCTGCACAGTATAAAATCTTTCTAGATAGGCTGTTGTCACAATATTGACATGCTATTGATCGACTACCATACGATTAGTTTTTCATACTGTCCTTGGAGTGTGAGTGGGCGTAAACGCTCTTGTTTTGGTATGTGTTGGCTGTGCGCCGAGGGCTTGCATGGATGCGTGCTGGTGCCGGACTAAAATCTGGAACTGTTGGAAGGAGTTAAAGCCTTCCTCAGGTCCACCCTACTAAAAGATGATAAAAATTGTTTTCCATTCTGTTCGAAAGCTTTTTGTACTTTTTATTAGGAAACCCCTGCATAAAATCTAGCTTTCCGCAAATCGTAAACCCTAAGCCTCTCTTTGCTTCGACTTTCACACACCTTACTCCTCCATATCGTTAGGGTTTGCTGAGTACTTTTTATACTTACTCCATCCCTTGCTGTTGTTGTTCAGAGGACGAAGATGACGAGAATGACGCCGACTACGAAGATTAGAAGTCTCGCCCTTCGCTCGAGTGTTGCCTGTGGATGTGATGCTTGAATAAGAGTCGATGTGCTGACTTGATGAATGTAATATAAGCTATGTTTGTTAGACCTTTCCGAAGTCTTGTAGTACGTTGAACCTATATGTGTAATAATATCACGTTGTTTTTGTTGTGCGTACCAACTACCGGTCCAGAGATTGGTATAGGAGGCACAAGGACTCTCCTTTCTTTCCGGTCTTACACAAAATTCAACTTTGACTTATATTTTCTATAAAAATATTTCTTTAAGTGACAACTGAAGAATATATAAAGTAATTGCGGTTTTAACACTATTCCTTATTGACACCTGGTATTTTCAGTAGTAATGTATATGCATGGTGCCTTTCACTAATCGACGACTGCTTCATTTAATAAATCCAAAATTGGTTTTGGTCATTTTTCATATTTGCACCAGACTCTCCCCTTGAAATGGCAAGGAAGAAGTATAATCCAGAAAGCACCGAGCGTATTCTTTCTTATTTGCGTTTAAATCAAACATCCTCGAGATGTTATTTTTTTATTTTCTCATTACATGTTAATTTTTGGATAGTGGTCTTGATTGTAAGAATGGATAGCTCTATGTTTCGATGGATACAAATGCTAGAATATAAATGCATATTCACTTTTCTAAGAAAAAGTGTAAATTTCACAAAACTAGCTACTCTATCTATGTTATTGTATCAGAATCCTACGACTTCTGATGATAGTTTACAAAAAAAACTCCAATAACTTTGTTCCTTTGTTTCAAAAAGCTACATGTTTTATGCACGATCCCTCCTGTCAATCCCACATTGTCTCTTTCTCATATTGTGAGGCTGATTGGTGCAACCAACCATAAAGTTTTAATTTTCTAAAACAAAAAGGCCACAATTTCTGTAACTTTCCAAAGTTTACTAAAACAAATTAAAGTGTTCAGAAAGATTTAGTCCATATTTTTCTATTAATAGCGCCTACTATATAAAAGTGTAATTTTCCAAAGTTTATTGAACAAATTGAAGTGTTCAGAAAATTTTACTCGAAATTTCTATATTTATAGCCCTTACTATATAAAAGTGTAACTTTCCAAAGTTAAGTAAAACAAATCGAAGTGTTCAGAAATACTCTATTTACTCCTTATTTCTCTATTTATAGCCCTACTATATAAGAGTGTATTTTTTCCCCAAAGTTTACTAGAACAAATTGAAGTGTTCAGAAAAATTTACTCCAGATTTCTATATTTATAGTCCGAGGCATGCCTCCAGATATCCAACAAGCCGGAGCTGTACAACCTCTGCCAGGGGACCCTGCAGCACGCGCCGGACCGCGCCGAGGTGACCGTGTACGCGCTGGCGGCGGCGACGGCGGTGAAGCAGTCGTACGAGGCGACCTCGACCGAGGCGCAGAAGCTGCTGCAGCAGGGGTCGCCGTCGTCGCTCCCGGCGGACGAGCGGGCGGCGCTGGAGCAGTACGTCGACAAGACCTCCAATGCGCGCGTTGGCATGCTCGGCGTGATGGACGACATGCGCAGCTGCCAGTTCCAGAACACCTCGGACGCATACAGCTACACGGTGGCCGCGCTGGACTCCTGCAACAGAGCGATGGCCAGGTTCCCGGAGTCGCCGCTGCAGGTCGCCATGAACAACGCCGACCTTGATAAGACCACCGTGGCGGTTTACTTGGGCTCCTTGGTTCTTCAGTAGGAGTGGCTGGCTGGATGTCCTAGTTGTTCCTACGGCGCGATAGAGTACAGACACCCTGTGGATGTCCTAGTTGTTCTCTCTCTCTCTCTCTCTCACACACACACACACACACACCTCAAAATACTCTTTAGATCTATATCTAAGTGACATAAGCTGAACGGGGCAGTGCTTGGCCATGGCACTAGCACGACCGTGCTCAAGGATATCTACGAGGAGTATACCACCGATGTTGCTACCAAGGCCCGCCGCGGGAGGGTCGTGCCGGTGGGGTCAGCACGCCGTCATCTTGTTAGAGATACTCACTCGTCTCTCTCTCTCTAAAAATGAATCTAGGTTGCACCCGTCTGTGCTCCGATACTTATCCTGACACCACACATCTCTTTCTTCATGCCCCTTTGTTATATTGTTTAAGTGGATTTATGTCAAGTTTTTATGATTCCTTTTCAAAAAATTTATTCACCGATGCCACCTCTGCGTGGAGAGAAGAGGTGCCCCAGATCCCAAATGTTTTCTCCAATCTGGTAACTGTTTCCATCGATTTATGTTCAAATCAAGTTAATAGAACATAAGTTTACTGAAATGCTTTCAAGTTTTTAGGAGAACTATTTATTTGTGGTGAAATTCCTAATCAAAGTTGATACCAAAATTAGATTTCTATATAGCTTCAGTGATTTTTTTGTTTTCTAAACGTTTTAAGTAATATTTTAATTGATACGAATCTGTGACCATAGTTCCTGAATCCTGATGCCTGCTTACAACAATTTGTAATACATATCTTGATATCAATATAAGAGCTAAATATGAGAGGAAGCAAGAGCAACTGCTACCTGTTCTGTTGTTGGTCGAAACACCGTGTTGGTCTGTTTGTTTGAGCTTTTGCTTTTTTATTTTTAAAAAAGTTGGCTGATCGTTAATTGAAAAAAATGAATTTGAATATTGATTTTTGCAATATATTTTTAGTTTTTCAGCACATCAAAAGCTAAAAAACAACTCAAAATATGCTTTTTAGCTTTTAGTTTATTTTATCGTAAGCTTGCTTTTCAGTTTTTCAAAAACAATCTTTTCAAAACCCTGTTTGTTTCAGCTTCTGACTTTTCAGCTTTTTCAGCTGAAAAAACCAGCTGAGAAGTCAAAACAAACATGACCGAAACATCTTTAGAGATGACTCTTTACATTGTCATATATGACTGTTACAATAATTTTTTAGCTTCTCAGTGCAGTAAAGCCGAGAAACAGCTCTAAAAGTTAAAAAGTTTCTTAGCGTCCAAAACCAACCAACAAAAATCGTCGTCTTCTCCTAAAGTCAGCTCCTTTTTTATTTCAGCTTTTGTCTTTTGTTAAAAACCCCATCAAAACGTGAAGCAAATTACAACATTTCAGTTACCTTGTCGATGAACAGGTAAGAACTGATCAGTTTTGCTGTGATCAATATTTATGATTTCGTTTAAACCGTTAAAACCGGTCGGGATCGGTTTGATAAAAACCGTAAAAACCGCTTCAAATTGAAAATTCAAAATTTGAACGAATTGCTACTGTAAACCGGCCGATTTTTCTTATTTACCGACCGGTTTCTTCAGTTTTTAGAGTTTCAGATTTCAAAATTTGAAACTCACCGGTTTATCGACTGGTTTTATCGGTTTATCGGTATTTTGAAATTTTTCAAAATTTAAATTTTTTTAAACTTTTTAAAACAAAAACCGATCGTCCGGTGAAACTCGGTTTCACCGAAAACCGCAAAAAACCAGCCGGTTTTAAATGGTTTTATAAACCTTGCTGTGATCAGCTAGCCGCTGCACCAAACTCGGAGAGCCGTCCAAAACCTACCAGCAAGTTAAATCGTCTCTTGTGTTCGTAGAAAGTGGATTTCCATGCCACGTCAACGCCTTCCTGTTTGATTATCCTGTCTGTCATAACATACAAAAACACAAACACGATGGTTAATGTATTAATATTACCCACAGCTGCGTGATTCAAGAGGTTCCAAACGGAAGTGTAGTTTTGATGTTCTTCCTAATTCAAACTTGATTCACTGCAGACAGCACACCATTTATGACCGACGGTATAAATCAGGGAAGAAGATGTATGAAGTTGTTCAGAACCTCAGAAGTCACAAACTTGACCAAGTTCGTTGAACACCAAGAAATATTCGCAGATTGAATTTATTTAAAATTCTAAAAAAAAAATTCCCTATATATTGGTCGATCCCCAATACTTATGTTGAAAAATAAAGAAATAGTAATAAGAAAAGAAACAATGCACAGCACAGCCATGACCATGGTCCTAGCAATGCTGGTCGCGCTGGCCGCCGTGTTCATCGCCAGCGGCGCCGACGCCTGTGCCGGCGTCCGCTCGCTGACCTGGAACGATACCTGTCTGGCAGCGTGCAGCAGGACCCCATCGCTGTACGACCTCTGCCTGGACACGCTGCAGCACGAGCCGGCGGGCGCGGCGGAGGTGACCGTGTACGCGCTTGCGGCGGCGCGGCGCGCGGCGCGGGCGTACGACGAGACCGTGAACAAGGCGGAGCGGCTGATCGTGGGCGGCCCGCTCTCCCGCGACGAGAGGGAGGTGTACCAGAGCTGTATCGCCAGCTACGGCGCCGCGCGCGGCGAGATGGCCGGCGTGGAGGCGGACATGGTCGGCTGCGAGTTCACCCAGACCGCGAGTGAGTACGGCTTCGCGGCGGCCGCCGTGGCCGACTGCGGCCGCGCTCTGGAGCCCGGGTCGCCGCTGCGGCGGAGGAACGCCGCCGACCGCGACTTGACCGCGGTCGCGGCTGATCTGGGCGCCGTGGTCATTGGCAAATTTCCGGAGTCCTAGACTCCTGTAGTTGGTAGCGTGCTTCGGATTGGATGGACGGCGCGGCTCGTCACCGGTTGATGTTGCTTGGCATCTTGATGCTGCTGTTGTTGTCCTTGTTCCTGATCATGGAATAATTAATCAGATTCTAGTGATATAAGATGTGACATGTGAGAAGTTTATGGGTGGAAAACATCGCGACGAATTCTAGCTCGAGTGATACTGATACTCTCCTCCTGAATAAACAAGAAATTCGCGACGACGTCAGGGAGCCTCGTCATCAGAGCCGGCCGGCGTGCCCACTGTCTTCTCAAACTCCGGCGAGCTCAAGAACTCGAACGCATGTGACAGTGAGGAGCACAAGCAGGTTTGCCTGCAAAAACGCGTGGACTGACTTGGCTGCAATGTGAACGAAGCACACTTCTTTCATAAGATTGATCTACCTTGGAGACAGCTATTTCTATGGAAGGAAATTTTATACGACGAATTTGATACATGCTATTATAATTTTACAAACTTTAAAATATATCATTGATGTATCAATAACAGATGAGACTCTGCAAGTGAACAACACGAGAGCTCGAATAACATATTTTAAATTTTATAAAATTATAATAATATATATCAAATTAATTCAATTTTATAAGTACCTATGACGCGATCTGATAAGGTCCTACCAAAAAGAGCCCTCCTTTACTGCGCAATTCCGCTTCTCTCCAGCGTCAACAGTCTCCAGAGCATGTGCATATGTTAGATTGCGCCTAGGATCCCAACACGTGTCAGCAGGATGAACAACTGCTGACGTGTGGATCAAAAGGGGCTTGTTTGCATACTGAACCACCGATCAGCGACGCTCATCCCACTAGTGACCGTTAGACGATCCGTTTCCTGCTTGGTAAGAAACAGAGAGCTCCAAAGCGAGGCCCGAACTAATGCCAAACTGTAAAAATAATTAAATTAATTTAGATGTTGTATTTCAGACAGATACACACGATCAATGTAGCAGCAGTAAATCTCCTTTAATTTATTTATCAATGAAATCTTATATTGGGTAAATGCCACAACCAATTAATTTTGAATGCCATGAATCCTAAGATTCTAGGGCGAATTTGATACATGTCATTATAATTTTGCAAACTTTGAAATATGTCACTGATGTGTCAATGATAGATGAGGCTTTGCAAGTGAATGACACGTGGGTTCGAATGATATATTTTAAATTTCACAAAATTATCACAGCAATATAAGCAAAGTGGCATGTCTTTATCACCGTGCAGCCATTAGTGTTTGCTATACTTCTCAATGTGTGTGATTGCAGAAAATTTGATTCATAATGCGGTTTTGATTTTATTCCAAATTCGTACCTTTCTGCTTCTGGTTGAAATGGTAAGTGTACCCCAGGTACCTAACAGTCTGTGCTCGAAAGCGTGGGGCCCCGAGTCAGGGGTCGGACGACGACGGGATCTGACCCCTCCAGCGTCGATCTACGAGCCACGTCTTAGCCGCGTTGGCACGCAGAGGCTCCGACCTCCGAAAGCCGACCCTCGGGGAGCGACCCCGAGGAGTAGGTACCGTGTTATGGTACATTTACTCTGCTGACCAACTGCCATCCGTCTTGACGGGCGGGACGAGATTCACCACGGCGATACTCCAGCAAAAATCTGCGACGGCTGCTGGATAAGACATGACAGCACTGTGACCGGTACAGTAACGTCGGACAAGCGTCACAGTGCCCGCCGCTGTGCGCGCTGCGACGGGTCATGATCGCGTCTGGACGAAGCGAAATGATGGCGACAACGGCGGAAGGACCTACCTGTCAGCGAAACGACAGAATCGCGTAGGGTTGTCACATCCCAAATCTCAAGTTAAGGAAAAAGAGAGTTTTAAATTTTTTTTTCTTTCCTTGGCAATCTAGTTAGGCCAATTTTTTTCCCTTTAAAAGGAACTAAAAATTAAAAAGTAATTATCAAGAAGTCAAATTTTTGAAACATAAAATGTGAATTGGGCAAGTGTTTGAGCTCTTCTTTTTCGTTTGGAATTTTGGTTTTTGGAGTTTGAATTTTTCCCAAAGATCTTAGTCCTAAATTCAATCTATAATGCATCTAAAATTAAGGAGGGAAAATCAGAATTTGCCTAGTGGGTCGGGATCCACTCCAGCCGGCCCACCTTTCTTTTTCTCCTCGGCCCAGCCCACTTCTCCGTTGCCTGTCGTTTTCCTCCTCGGCACAGAATGCCGCGCGCGCAGGCCGGCAAGGAGGGCCGGTTCCACCCAGCCGCGCCGGCGTCCCCACGCCGAGGAAAGCAACACCGACGTTGCTCGTTGCCGTCAACCTAACCCCGCCGCGCTGCGCACATGAGGGTGACGGCGTTGATGCCCGGGAGAAGTGGTGGCCTTTGTCGCGACGCAGTGAAGTCCGAGCGCCCCTGTCGACTCACCGGCCTGCCAAGGCGTGGCGCTGGCAGCCGCAGATCCTTGCCACCGAGGCGATGACGCCATGCAGCTGCTTAACGCTCGAGGAACACGCCAAAAATCACCGCTCCACCGCACCTGTGCTGAAATACGCTGTCGAGCGCCGTCCGGCTACAAAAGAAGCCCAACGTCGCGCCGCATGTCCCCCTTCGCTCCACCACATCCCAAAGCTCATCCACGACCTCGCCCTCACTGGAATTGCCCTCCGTCACCGTCAATTTTGCGTTTTCTCCAAATTCGGCCGCCGCCACCCTTCTCCGGTGAGCACCACTTTCCCGGCCACCGTCTTCCAATTCCTCGCACTGGTAGCACCCCAAGCTCCTTAGGAAACTAACCGATCACGAGAGAGGGGTAGCCGTAGCGCCGTTTGGCCGGTCCACGTGAGCCTCCGCCGCGCGCCGTGCCACCACGTCGTCGGCCGTCGTGCCGTGGTGTTTCGACGAAGTCATACGCGTCACAACCGTCGTGAAGTTGCGGTGAAGCTTTTCGGACGGGTGCTGCGCGGCCTCTTGCTCTGCAGCGCCGAGAACGCGAGGTGTGCTCGGTTGTGCCGGAGCGCGCCCAGGAACGCCGGAGCGCGTCCAGAACGCGTCCGGAGCGCGCACTGGCACGCCGCATTCTCATTGCGGCAATAGCCAAATGCTAGCGTCAACCACACCATTGCGTAGAGCTTGACACAAGGGTTCCAGAACACTAGTTGTTGCCTCAAGATTCGTGATTAGGTTACCGAGAACGCGAACCAAAGTCGGGAGCACGCCCGGTGTCGCCGGGAGCGTAACCAACCCGTGAACCCCGGACTTTTCCGAAAACCCCGAATTTCCCATGATCCTCGAATTTCCCGTGAACCCCGAACTTTCCAAAAACCCCGAACTTCCCGTGATCCCCGAATTTCCCGTGAACCCCGAACATTCCGAAAACCCCGAATTTCCCGTGATCCCCGAATTTCCCGTGAACCCCGAACTTTCCGAAAACCCCGAACTTCCCGTGATTCCCGAATTTCCCGTGAACCCCGAACTTTCCGAAAACCCCGAACTTTCCAAAAACCCCGAACTTTCCGTGATCCCCGAATTTCCCGTGATCCCCGAATTTCCCGTGAACCCCGAACTTCCCGAAAACCCCGAATTTCCCGTGATCCCCGAATTTCCCGTGAACCCCGAACTTTCCAAAAACCCCGAACTTCCCGTGATCCCCGAATTTCCCGTGAACCTTGAACTTTCCGAAAACCCCGAACATTCCGTGATCCCCGAATTTCCCGTGATCCCCGAATTTCCTGTGAACCGAACCTCCCGAAAACCCCGAACTTTTCCCTGATCCCCGAATATCCCGTGAACCCCGAACTTTCCGAAAACCCCGAACTTCCCTTGAACCCCGAACTTTCCAGTGGACCCCAAACTTTCCAAAAAACCCCGAACTTTCCGTGAACCCCGAACTTTCCCGAAATCTCGAACTTTCACCACAACTCACGGGTCCACAGGAAAATCCCCGATTTCGGGCACCTGAGTGCCCAGAGGGCATGGACACAGGCCGAACCTTGTGTCCAGACAGATTTTTCTGTAATCCGTCACAGCACATTGCCGCTGTCCTTACCGCCACATCTTAACTCCGATCGACACAATCAATATACCATTGGAACCCACATCATGAGCCTTACCATCCTACCCAATTCAAACTCCATAACTTGTTTGGTGTTTGTTTCTAGTTTCTTGATTGTTCTTTGGTAGTCTTTTTGTAACTATTGCTTGTAGCAGAAGAAGAAGAAGTTGAAGCCGCCCAAGAGCCTGAAGAGCCTGAAGAACCTGAACCTGAAGCGGACTTCGAGGAAGCAACTGAAGGCAAGTCCTAACCCATCTTAAGCCCATTGAACCCACGTTTTATTTACCGCACCGATAGACAGCGATGCTAGCCTACTTTAGAATGTGTTAAACATTGTGTAGTTTGATACCTACTCGATCTCAGGTATTTGTATTTATGTCAGTAACTTGCTGTATAAATATAGATATTTCCATTGAAAACCATTATCGACGTGTCCTCGGTAACTGTAGAAATTTCTGTTCCTAGTTAGTTTTACGGAACGGATACTACCTTGTTACTAGAACTGTTTAGGACCCCATCTGCGGTGCTCTACACCGCCACACCATCTATCATTAATTTACAAAATAAGTTATAAAGAGTTTGGTGGTGTGCATATAAACAAAAGGGATGAGATTAGAACAACTGGTGCTAGGTGAAGAGGGGACGTTTTTGGCCGTGGGGTGGGGCTCACCTGAGGTGATGGGGATAAGTGTGTAGGCTTCGCTGTGGTCCACCTGCCGTGGATGAGACTGCCACCCCTGCCATATAAGGACCGGTTCGTTAGCCCTCGACTTAGTAATCCCCGTGCAACCACAGAACCTGTATTTTTGGGCAGGACTTATTCTCTCTACGTATTCTTTTCACATCGAACCACTGGGGGGTCAGCAGTGAAGACACAAGGGAACAGGAGAAGGGCGTGAGATGACTCGCTGCCTGGCCTTCGACGGTAATTGCCCGCGTCATGGGAGCGTAAGCCCATGGATATAGCCCCTAGTTTGGTAATACTCGGGATTGAAGGGGACCAGGAGAAGGCGTGAATGGGGTGGATATTCACGACCCGGCTCCGGGAATATACCGACGCGTCATCGACGGCCTGAAAAACTCCGAAGGATGGCCCCTGTTTGCACCTTGAGTGGAATCTGTGGAAAACTGCGTAGATATGGATAGACGTTATGTAGCTCTAATGATCAGGAGTAGCATAACCTGTGGGTACAGTGTACAACCTCTGCAGAGTTAAAAATCCTTCCGGATAGGCCGTTGTCACGGTATTGACATGCTACTGTTCGGGCGCCCTACGATTAAACTTTATTCATTGCCTTGTTGCGTGAGAGGGTGTAGTAACCCGTGTTTTGGAAATTGCGTGGCTGTGTGCCTAGGACTGGCATGAGAGTGCTTACGCCCAATATAAAACTTAAGAACTGCGGAGAGGAGTGAAAACCTTTCCCAGGTCTACTCTACTAAAATATAGCAAATGCCCTTCTCTCCACTTTAAATGCTCGTCCAATAGGGAGCCGGCATGAAAACACGCTTTTCGCAAAACTTACCCTCAAGCTTTCCTTGCTTCGCTACGGCGAAACCCCTTACCTACTTCTTGTTGGGACTTGCTGAGTACCATTGTACTCACTCCTTCCATTGTTGCTACTTTTGCTCAGAAGGCGAGGATGACGAAGAAGATGCTGACTACGAAGAGTAGAAGTCTTGTCCGCCGTCAAGATGCCTGTGGTATGTGTATAGACTAGGTGTGGTTTGCCCAGAGTCGCTGTGCCGACTCATGCTTGTATTCTAGTCTTGTTTGCCGAACCTCGTAGGTCGTGTAGTGTGTTGTATTAAAGTACGGGTAATAAATACCGCTTTGTTCTGAATGTGCGTACCAGCTACGGATCCAGAGAATGGTACAGGTGGCACATAGACACCTCTTTCTTTTTAAGGGAAGGGGAGTCTTACAAGGGCCCACCACTTGTAACCCTAGGGCCCTCTCCTATATAAAAGGAGGCCCGGAGAGCGATAAAAACAACCGAGAAACAACCAAGAAACAACGAAGCAACAAACGGCATCACAACGAAAACATCCACAAACGCACGAGAGACAAATCCACAAGCTTTATAGAGCCCAGGGTCCCTGCATCCTTCCGAGCAAGCACCTTCACTTACCCACATTCCGGATCCTCCCGCGAAGAGAGGATCCTGCCTTTGTAACATTATCATCGAGATAATCCGTCCCCTGGACGTAAGGTATTACACCGCTCGAGATGGTCCGAACTAGATAAAAATCTCTTTGAATCTTCTTTAGACTAAGCCACATCGAATCCGAAGGCACACCTCCTCTGCGATCGTATATTTACTGTGCCGGTGGTCAGAACGTCGACAGTAAGAAAGTTGTACTCCATTATTAGGCACCATATTTTTGTGTTATGACAGATTTAGCCTTCTTGTTGCATTGAGATTCTCATTATTACTCTCTCCGGTAAAAAAAATTTGTTTTCGACAAACACACGGTCTCCAAAACATATTTGACTTCTATTTCGAATAAAAATATTTATTAAATAGTAACATATGTATACTTTTATAAAAGTACTTTTTAAGGTAAATCTAATCATATGATGTTTACGTGTCTAAAATTATTGATTTAAAACTTATTTCTAAATTATATCCTAATGTTTGACCAAAATATTGTCTAAAACAGCTTCTTCTTTGAATTGGAACGATTTAAAACTTATTTGTAATTTATATCTTAAAATTAGTTTATAAAAGGAGTCCTAGACATTTGGTTTCACCACACCCAACAAAAAGGAAGGGCACCGAAGAAAGGCAACAACAGGCATGAATAGAGCCGCAGCCATGATCTTCATCCCGGCAATGTTCTTACTCCCCCTCGTCGCCTTGTTCATGCCCGGCGACGCAGCATGCACCAAGGTCCCGACCATGACATGGTCGGAGGCGTGCTTGAAATCGAGCAGAACGACGGCGATGTACAATCTCTGCCAGGAGATCCTGCAGAACGCGCCGGACAAGGCCGAGGTGACCGTCTACGCGGCAGCCGCGGCAACGGCGGCGAAGCACTCGTACGAGGCCACCACCGCCGAGGCGGAGTCGCAGCTGATCCACGGGTCGCCGCCGGGAGACCAGCTAGATGGGCTGCAGCACTGCGTCGAGGCGAGCGCGGCGGCGCGCGCGCGCATGCTCGACGTGATCAGCGACATGTCCACGCGCGAGTTCGGGAACACCATCCAGGCGTCAAAGGTGGTCGGCATGAACGCGGCGGATCGTAATATTACAACGGTGGCGCGTAGTCTTGGCACCTTGGCGATATATAGCGGGAGGAATAGGTAGAGAGATCAGATCCCAGCATTAGTCCTGTTCCTCCACCGGATCCTGGCGTTTGGTTTGGAAATAAAATATGACGAAGATTGTAGTCCTAAAAGTTTTGCAGTTTTTTACAAGAGTCTCATCAACTAATCAAATTCAATTCGAATCGAATAAGGATTTATAACAAAATATCGGAGGTGATTGCGGATTTATTTACGACAAAAATGAGTTGTTTCTATATAATCCCTCCTACCTCTCATTTCTACCTTTCTTCGAGGCGAAATAAAGATGGGAGTAATAGACCTTTCTACCTCTCATTAAGATCATTTTCTCTCATCTTCGATTGCATCTTCCACTTCCCATGACTCATCGGATCCTCTCCAGCTCCCTCCCCCCTTTTGTCCTATAGCCCGTCCTGCCCTATAACCCATCCTGGTCATCGCAGGTTGGCTGCTCGGCCACCGAAGGTTCGGAGGGAAACGGCTCGGCTGACTTAGAGGTCGGTTGCCTTAAGTGTGACTTAATCGCGCGTGGATCATCGGATGAAAAAAATGGACGCGCCAGATTCTCTGCTACAGTACAATAAACAGTATTAAATAGTAACTTCAAACAGTGATCTAGATTCGGTCACTGTGATTAATGCAAAACACTGTAGCACTAGACTCGTTTTACTGTGCAAACAGTGACCTGCTGCCTTAGTTTGTCATTAAGGCAGTGGATCCGCTCCCGGGTTCGGAGAGGGCAGGCGAGTGTCGTGGCTACCAAGATCAGGCACCATGCAGTGAGGGCAGGTGGGCAATTCAGCACGGATGGAAGACAGTAGGGCCTCCTCTACCCTCCTTGTGCAGCGATGGGATGTGCATCGATGCGGCTCGTCGCAAGGAGGCGGCATGGCGAGAAAGAACAAAGTGTTAATTGGTTGTGGGACTCACCCAACTCCTCAGATGCATACATATTGGAGAAATCTTTAAATATACTTATATAATGGAACAGAGGAAGTATACGAAGAGTTCTAACTCCAAATTCCAATGACAGACACCACTGTTCGTTCTGTTGTTGGCGTCAGTAGGTCGATTCCCCTTACTGGTACTCACAGTGTGTACGTAACCAAAAATTTCGATTCATAATGTGGTGATAATTCTATTCCTTGTTTGTGCCTTTCTGTTTCTGTTTCTGGAGTACCCCATAAAGCATTGTGTTATCACTTAAATCACAGAATTAGCATATATTGTTGTTGCATTCAGAGATTTTCATTATTATTAATTGTAATTAGAATTCATTAATTTTAATTAAAATATACCAATTAACTTATATGCATACATATAAGAGGCCGTACACACTTTGTTGCAGTTCGCCACACCCAACAAAAAAAAAAAGAGGGGCACCGAAGAAAGCCGACAGGCATGAACAGTGCTGCAGCCATGATCTTTGTCCTGGCAATGTTCTTACTCCCCCTCGTCGCCTTGTTCATGCCCGGCGACGCAGCATGCACCCAGCGTGCCTGAAATCGAGCGCAACGCCGACGATGTACAATCTCTGCCAGGAGACCCTGCAGCACGCGCCAGACAGCGCCAAGGTGACCGTCTACGCGGCGGTGGCGGCGACGGCGGCGAAGCGCTCGTACGAGGCCGCCACCCACGAGGGGAAGTTGAAGCTGATCCACTTACCGCGGGGAGACGAGCTGGCGGCGCTGCAGCACTGCATCTACGAGAGCGGGCTGGCGCGCGAGCGCATGCTTGACGTGATCGGCGACATGTCCACGTGCGAGTTCGGGGACACCGTCCAGGAGTATATCGACGCGGCGGCCGCCGCTAGCTCCTGCATCGACGCGCTGACCGGGTTCCCGACGGGGCCGCAGGTGGTCGCCTTGAACGCGGCCGGTCGTGATCTGACAACCGTGTCGCGTGCTCTTAGCGCCTTGGCTTGGCAGCAAGTATAGCTAGAGATTGGAAATACAGCATCATGGAGAATGTAGTCCAAGATTGAAGTTTATAATTTTTTATAAGGACTTCATCAATTACTCGAAGTCAAATTGAATTGATTAAGCGGATTGTACAAGAAAACATAGTGAGGATTTCTTTACAGCAAAAATGAGTTGGTTTATATATGGAGAGCTCAAACTTCAAATGACAGACACCACTGTTTATTCTAGGTCGTTGGCGTCAGTGCCCCTCCTGTGATTTCTAATGACTCGCTCTAGGTCACTGAATTGCATTTGGCCAGTGTTGAATATCTATCTGCAAGACAGGGTACAAGTCAACGAGTAGTGACTTTGATTACTCTGATGATTGCGTTTATAAATTTATATGTTATCGGTGTGTATTGTTAGCAGGAAGACATTTCAGAAATATTCAGAGTTGCAGATAAACATTGACTCTGAAAGAAATTCAAGACATCTCGGATGATATCTGTGTGAGATATCCTCAAGTACAACTTTACCTTAAGAGCGAGCAAATGAATGGTATTGCTGATTTATTAAGGACTGCCAAAGGAATTGCTGAAAAGGAATCTATGGATCTGAGTATTGAAGAATTCAAGAAGGCTCTTTCACTGGCGGATTCACAATTCAAAATTTCTACCTGCAACTGCTCAGGTGGATGTTCTACATTCAGATTTCAAACTGTACAACCAATATCGAAGAAACGAGTGGGTCTAAGAAACATTGACTTCTTTGAGTGCTAATTGTCTTGCTTTAACTAACTGATCAGGCCAATATAGGATATTTATTCTAGTATATATGTGAAGGAGGCAGTTAAAAAGCAAAGGAATCAAAAAGCAATAACCCTGTTAGAGGAGTCAGTATACAGTATTCCATCTTCTAGAAGATGTTAAATAAGAACTGCAAACTCCATGGATATTGATCTGCTCATTTCTTTATACATCCAGAAGCATTTTGCCTTTTCTCTTCGGCATCTGATGCTATGACTTTGCTATCTTCCAGGTATAGTAGGCATCTTGGCCAATTCGCCCCACCAGGAGCGGATCAAACTGTTTGCTTATTTGTTTCATAAATTCAGCAAACAAATAAGCTGGCGCACGAGGGCCTTGGTGGTATCAGACTGGACGCGTCATTTCATCTTCGGAAGAGACTCGAGTTGCATATTGTCAAGGAGGAAAGATTTTGTTTTGGGACTTTCGAATGTTTAAGGCCAGTGGAAGCCTCCCATTTGATTTTGGTTTTCTGATATATTCCTCATTTTTTGTTGTAAAGGAAGAATAAGAGTTCCCTCGCACTTGCATAGTGCGCCACCAAGAAATTCCTTTGTATTATCTTGAAGAGCTATACTTTTTGCTGCCAGAACAGACATAGATTCTTTAGCAGCTCCTTTTACCACTAAAACGATGGCTGAAAAGAGACCAGTTTTGGGCCTAATATTGCTCCATGAATTTCTTTTTGGTGTGTCCATGGCCACGGTGGTCCAGACTCCAGTGTGTTCTTATTTAGTGGTGGCACTAAAATTGCAGTCGGTACTGATAGGACAGACACTAAAATGGCCTGAATTCAGGACCATTCCTGCATCCAGTTTGTTTGAAATTACCAGGTTGGGGAATCTTTGTGAGCTGTGAATTTTGTTCAGTTTGGGTTTGTGGGGGATCCTTTTTGAACCTTATAGCTGGCCTTTGTTTCCCAGTCGTAAATTGTTGAGAGCTAGTGAGGGTCTAGGAACTATTATCTTGTCTATGAAAATGAAAGAATACTGAAGATATGCAGCAACTGGAACACTTTCAGGTTTAAAAGTCAGAAGGCGTGATTGTATCTATCTGCTAATGAAACTGAAGCAAACACTTAATAAATCGTCCGATATGAATTCCAAGAAAGCAACAGATTGTCCGAGCCACGAAGGACGAAACTACTTATATTCCGTTATCGTCCACCGTTTCAGTTGGTGGGTTAGGTTAGGTAACGGTGTCCTTGCACCTAATTCTTCCAGCTCAGCAGCTGCATTTGCACAGGTCATATGAACAAAGGAACAAGAACAATTATATCGGTACAGATCACACATCGAAATAAAGGAACAAAAGAACATGAGAACCAGATGCCTGAGCCCAGAATGTTTCGTGTGCTCAAGGACCTATCAGTTGACAACTCATTGACATAAATCTCAGGGGGGGCACTATATCTTTTTATTTAATAGCCATGTAGAGAAGATTCCTTGGATAATTGGTACAAGCTGACTTCTCAACATAATTTTCCAGCTTGCAATATGAGTTGCATAAGCAAGTGGATCAAAGAATTAGCAGAAAATGATCGGAGAACTTTCATTGATGACCTTGCCTGATAATTGCGTGTTGATATTACAATACACTCTTAATATTGATCGGACAGCTGCTAGTGAATGTATCCCATTCACGTGTTTTGAGTTCACAACACCCACGCACATGACTTTAACAGAATACAATATTATCAAGCAGTGACTAATTACCTACAAACAGATCCAGGAAAGAAGTGCGGTACCAAGCTCAAGTCCTAATTACATAAAGCCTCGTTCTTGTTATCAGCCGGACCCTCACAATAAGCTCCAAAACCCTTGAATAGATGGAGTCCGAAGAGGCTATGTGTTGCACCTACAGAATGGAATGTTGAAGCAACCAATGGTCTGCCGGGTATACACTTTGCAGCACCGGGTCTACACTGAATCAACCATTTCGGTCTGCTGACGAGCAAGGTATCTCTCTCTTCGTTCCTTCTGAAGTATAAGAAAATCAAGAAATAAAATATGGCAATCACATGAGGCAGCTACATGTCAAGCATTAGCAAAAGAATGGGCATTGTCATTGAAACTCAATGAATAGTAGTGATCTTACCCATTCATCAATCACAAGGCCTTCACCAACAATACGGGGGCCGCTATCCTCCGGAGGTTTCTTGCGTGCCTCAAGGGCTGCTTCTGCTTCAGCAAGCTGACGCTTGAGTTTATCCATTTGCTTAAAGAAACAATTCCGAAATGTGTAAGAAAAATTGCTATTTTCTAAAATTTGCATTATAGAAGGAACGAAACTGAAAGAGACAAGAGGCCTGGCTCAGACTTACTGTGCTTGGACGCTCAGCGTCTAAGAATACTACCCGCAAAATTTGCTCAACAGCAACCTGGTCCTTCTGCTCATCAAACTGCAAGATTAGGTAAATATGTCAGCTCAAGCAATAATTTACTTCAAAAAAAAAGGAATTTTGGGGAGAGAACATTACCAATTCAGGAACATACTCCATAAGCCCTTTTGCTTTCAGACTGACAATCTTGAATTTATCCTTGCATTTCTGATCCAACGGCTTCTCATTAATCTCTGGATGCTCGACGAACTTGAACACTGGTATTCAAGTAAGAGAACGCAAAGGTCAGGTAATTATGATTGGTGGAATTCAGTTATGAGTGATACTCAAGTTTCACCTTGGATTACCTGTTGCTATGATGCTTTCACCTGGAGCGAGTATGCCGCCCGGAGGTCTCATAAAACAACTCTTTGGTGCTGTGGTTTGGAACTGAAAGAGAGAGAAAAATGTCAACTTTAAGAGTTTTGGGGGTTGCTACTGTGCAGCTGAACTGCGGAATAATCCTACTACTTGCAGTTGAAGACTTGCAGTAGTGGCTAAGCTACCCAGAAACAAATCGCTTGCAAAGTTGCAAACAGAACCACTGGAATGGAATCGACCCAAAAGATAGCTAATTTGCACGGCCAACTAAGATAAACTAGTTCGTTACCTTGAAGGCGACATGGGACTTGCTGATGTTCTTGATCTTAACCGCGCTCCGGACCTGCTTCCCAGGTTCATCTGTACCAATCAAAATTAGAGGAAAGAATAAAATTACTGGATTAACAGCTCCTTTCCAATCATAAGCTTAATCTTCGATCACCAGCAATACAGAAAATCTTTAAAACAATAAACTTTTTTTTAACAGAAAACAGGAGATTTTACAGAACAAAGGCGGTCGAAATTCGAACAATAACAAAGAAACGCATAGAAAGAATCAAAGAACAACCGAATCAATTATTCGAGTTGTGACTTGTGAGGTGGAACTCGAATCATATTTTCCTCAAAAAAAATTCAAACCGTAAGGAGCAGCAGACACGATTGAAAGGAGCAGCCTTTTCCCAGGACCAGCCGGAAGCAACCAAGAAATTACTATTACTAATCAACAACCACTCCTGATATTAGAACAGGACCAGGTAAGTACATGGGAAGTAGAGCTTGGTGGCCGGGTCGAGCCGCAGTCGGCGCCGTGTGGGCAGCAGCGAGCGGATCACCTTGCCGCCGCCGCCGGAGGCGGACGGCGTGCGGGCGCCGTCACTCTCGGCGGCCGGCGGCGCGGACGCGGTCCCCCAGAGCGGCATGTGGCACAGCCCCCAACTCCCGGCCTCCCGGGCGTCGTCCTCCTCCTGCTGCCGGTCCCACTCCTCTTCCAGCGGCAAAAGCAGCGGGCCGCCGCCGTCTTCCTCGGGCGCCGGGGAGCGAATGGTGGTCGCGGGCGCTTCGCTTGCTTCTTGATATCGGAGGAAGGGGTATGTGATTGGGATGGAGGAGGAAGTAGCTGCTGCGGCTGTAGAAAATGTCAATTCGACGGACTGCTATGACGATGATGCTGGTGGAGGGAGTGGGCAGGCTCTGTCGCTTATATGCTTGATTGGATAGCGGTTTACTTGAATGCCAGTTTCAAAAACAGTTAAAATCGGCTAATTTTTTTAATGATTTTTGATAAAATCATAGCTTGATTATTAAAAGTTTAAACTGATTGGTTTTGATAAAAACTGATCCATGTACTATAATGCAAACAATTTTTAATCGATAAATCGATCAGTTATTGACAATGTTCAAAACAGACTGGTTTGAAGTTTTTTTTTTTTAACCCTTCTGGAGCAGATAAGGTTCAGTTGACACTCATTTTCCTACGAGCGTTGTCGATGTGTGGACTAAGAGGGACGAGCAAAAAAGATCGGCCGTCTACCTAACGAAACCGGCCCTCGGATTTTAGAAAAACAGTTTGATATTAAAACTGAACCAGACCGGTTTTGTCGTTTTAAGAAAACTGGCTGATTTACGATTTTGTTAACCATGGCGGAGGTTGAGTCCTTCCACTTTAGCCTCTGGCCTGGGGAATTCCCTGGCCTGGTTACCTTCTACAACTACTTGAAATTCAACACTTCTTTATGAATTTTAATTATACTAAGTGGATAATAAGATACAGATCATTCGTCGCTAAAATTTACATTAGTTTAAGTGCAGCGTGGCAGAGACGAGGTTAGCTCAGTTGATCAAGCAAATTGGTCCAAATACCAAAAACCGGAGTTCAAACATCAATTGGACGCCAGTCTCGGTGCACATTTTTATGATTAGTCAAAGAACTCAGCATTCTTAAAAGCTAGAGTAGTACTACTAAACCATTGGCACAGGTCCATCTCCTGAGCTTGGCACTCTCTATAGGCTACCGCAATAGCTAACCTAAGCTTAATCCTAATCCATCTCAGACGCACTACTTAAAAAGATCGGTAGTGGAGTGAAGTAAAATATGGGTGAATTGACTCGAACAAGTGGTTTGCTTTTCTGCAGACTTTTCCAGGTGGGTCGAGGTGACTTCATTGACTTGATATACTACTGCGAACCTTTTAGTTACTCCTTCATTTTATTAAAAAAAATTTCGAAAATACAAAAATAAATAAGATAAAGTTAAAATACTTTTAATAATGAATTATTTTACAATAAAATAAATAATATTTTTATAAATTTTTTAAATAAGATGAATAGTCAAAGGTAAATATTTGAAAATTTAAAAATATATTTATTTTAAAACGGATGGAGTAAACATTCTGTCCACGCGTGCATTTTGAGGACCAGCTTTACCCTGGTGACGGGCTAGTTTGACCCAACATAGTGCGCATCGTTTTAACAAAGTTTATTAGTGTTAGGATATTCCTTTCGAAACATTATTGCTAGGATAGATTTTTTTAATTTAAAAATATAGTAGATTAGTTCTCTTAGTAATAATAATTTAAGAACAGAATGAGTATTTATTTTGTTCTCTCTGTGGATGAAAATTGTCCTGCACAATATCCATCTTTAGCTCCAAGATAGGTTCGGAAGTGCGATGGAACGAGAGTGCTGGACATGGTCAATGGATGGTAGCCGGAGCTGCCTGTGGTGGGGGACAATTCACCTCAGGCCACAGCTACATCATCTGTATTTTTGTTTTTTTAAATAAATCAAATTCCTTCCAGGCGCACTCCACAGCCAAGAGCCCACCCAAATACTTTGATTTCATTGTTATTAATTCAAAAAATCCAAAATAAATAGGAAAAAAGTTCAGTTTTAGTTAAAATTAGAAAAAAAACACCAAATTTAAAATTTGAAATTTGAAATTTGGATAGCCAAAATTAATTTTTTTGCCATCAGATTTCATCATTTATTAATTAAAAAATTCGAAAATAATTTTTAAAAAAAATATGGTTTCAACCAAATTTTGAAAAGTTCAAATTTAAAATTTGAACAGCCAAAATTAAAAATTTTGACATGATATTTGAATATATCCTCATCATCCATCCAAAAAAGGTCTATATTTTCTTTACTTTCAACGCTTCCCCCGTCACTTTCCTCATCTGAATGTGCTGAACTTGTTTCAAGAGGTATATTTAGATTTCTCTGGACCGGCAACTTGTTCATCTTATGCTCCAATGTGATGCTACTCTTATAGACAGGTTTAATAATGAACTTCACAACAAATGAAACTATCTTGTTAGACTGAAATTTCTGAAAAATCGAGTTCAAATCAGCATCTGTTACAACACGAATTAATCCCTTTTCTTCAATGTCCCAATACCAAAATGCAGGCTGCTGACATATAGCCCACTTGGTTTTATTTGCTAAGTCAGACAATAGATTACACATGGTGTAGCCGCTAACTTCTTTCATTTCAACAACATAATCTTTAGCTTCAATTTCATTTCTACTGCCATCATCTAGAAACACAGTGTACTCGGGAACTCTAACCTTTATTTTCATTTGTGTTTTTGATTTATTCCTGGTAAGATGAATGCATTAATCAACCTAGCAATATGTCTTAAAAGCATCAAAATCCAAAGAAAAAATTAGAACTCACCCTGCAATGAAGCTGTTGTTGCTACCGGCTTCATCTCCGACGCTCTCTCCACTGCCACCAGCTGTGGCCGTTGCTCCTTGCCCGCTGCCGACAGAGCTCGCCATTGATGCCCCGCCTGGTCGCGCGCTGACCGTGCCGGCGCCGCGCTCGCGCCCCGCCT
>BCLF01000071.1:769050-792147 GCA_001602275.1 Zoysia japonica | reverse complement strand
CGTCGAGGTGGTGCCGGAACTCCGGGCAGATGCAGGCGCTGCCGGCGTACGCGGCGTCGACGTGCACCCACGCATTGAACATGGCAGCAACGTCGGCCACGGCGCCGACCGGGTCGACGGCGTTGGACGAGGTGGTGCCGACCGTGGCGCAGATGTACGTCGGCACGAGGCCGGCGTCCACGTCAGCCTGCATGACCTCGAGCAGCTTCGCGGGATCGAGCCCGTAGTCGGTCTCTGCCCCAGTAGGGATCGACTTGATGTTGGCAGGGTCGAAGCCGGCGAGACGACACGCCTTGAAGAACGTGGAGTGCGTCTGGTCGGCGGCGTACACGGTGAGGCGGGTGATCCCTGCCACGCCATCGGACCCGCTCCGGCGCAGCGCGGCGTCACGCGCGGCGACGAGCGTGACCAGCATTGCCTCGCTGGTGGTGCCGAGGATGACGCCACCGCCCGTACCCCGTCCAGCGGCAGTCCGGTTCATGAAACTCGTCGGCAGGCGCAGGAGCTGCGCGAGCCAGTCGAGCGCGAGCACCTCCATCTCGGTAGCGGCGGGCGCCGCCTGCCACGTGAACCCGACGGTGTTCATCGCGGAGGCGATGAGGTCGCCGGCTATAGCCGCGGCGCTGTTGGTCGACGGGAAGAAGGCGAAGAAGTTGGGGCTGGCCCAGTGCGTCATCCCCGGGACGACGGAGTTCCTGAACTCCTTCATGGTGACGTCGAACGGCGCCGGGTAGGTTGGTGGCGAGGCGCCGAGCTCGTCCTGGAGGTACCCCGGCTTCACGTCCGGCAGCACCGGCATGGACTCCACCGACTTGTAGTAGTCGGTGATGAAGTCGACCGCCTTGTGGAGGTACGAGCGGACGTCGTCCGCGTTCAGCGGCTGGAAGCCGGCGTCGTCGCCGAGGACGGAGAAGGCGGTCGGGTTCGTGTCCAGGCTGCCCATCTTTCAGTGGTTTGCGTGCAACACAAAGCGCTAGAGAGCAAGAAGCTGCAGCTGGCCGGAGAAGGCAGAGGAGCTAGCAGAGAACTCGATTGCTTGTTTGCCGTGTGCTTGGTGAGGAGGCAATGGAGTGCCTGGGCTAGGGTTTTATAGGGGAGCTGCTAGAGCAGTGAGAAGCGGCGTGGCGAGGAGGGCGTTGCGCGGGTCCAGACGCGGAGGCGGGTTGGTGAGTCCTCTCGTCTCGCCTCGCGCGCGCATGTCAAGAGGCGACTTGTCAACGCGAAGTCTAGTCAAGCGGTCAGCTGCGTCGCATCCATGCAACCGATGGAGTTCGATCGGATCCGGGTGCCCACGTGCAGAATAGTACTTGTATGGCCTATGTTGTCCGAGGGTGAGAATGGCGCCATGGAAATTAAACACATTCAAACAAATTTCAAATTTGGCAATATCTATGAAATAGTGGAAGGGAAAAAAAATATGATTTGCTCACTTCGTTGGAAGCTCTCCTTCGTCCTTGAGACTATAAGAACATTCGGGTACAACGATGAAGAAATGAAGAATGCTATATTTCTACAGTGTGAACGAGTTATAGTTTTGTCAATGTGTATGGCGAACTTAGGAGAGACAGCGTGTGAGATTTCTCCAGCAAACATGTGTGTTGTGCGGGGACATTTCCATGAGAACAATGCACGATATTTGGAGAAGCAACAATGAATAATCAATTCTCGCGGTACGTATCAATAACTCATGAAATAGAAATGTCCTTGTAAATATCATTATCACTACACGAGCAAGTGGTGTTTGTGAAAAGAAGAGAGAATCCATATGTCACATGAGCGCTTTACCGGTCGAGAACCGAAAAACAGTCGGCACCGGTTTGATCGGTTTTCGCGAAAATCAAAAAAACTGCTACAGTAAACTATAAAAAACAGACAAATGCAAAAATCAAATTTTAAAGCGAAACCGACTAGTTTTCCTGGTTTACCGCTTGATTTTTCCGATTTACCTTTTTTGAATTTGAAATCAAATCAGTTTGACCAGTTTTTCACCGGTTTCTTCGGTTTATCGCTCGGTTTTTCTATTTTATCCAACGGTTTGACCGATTTTTGAATTTTTATTTTTTTTAAAATTTTTAAATTTTTGAAATTTTAAATTGGAAACTGGTCATCCGGTGACCGGTTTTCGTGGTTTTGAAAACCCTATTGAGCACACATCAGGCAGCGCAAGTTCGCCGTCACGCCTTCGCCATCAGCTCTCCGTTCTTTTCGTGTAGCCGGCGCCCTCACCATCATCTCCGTTTTTTTCTCGGTAGCCGCCGGCGGGCGCATGCACACGGCTTCGCCATCGTCTCCGTGCTTTTCACAGTTGCCGCCGGCAGCGCACGCGCCGTGGCTTTCGGCGCTCCTCGCTCGACCTGCCGCGCAGCTGGCGCAAAACCATCCAACCCTGAATAATGCGGTCCAGCACACATCGAAGCTACTTGCACCGGTGGAGAGTGATGTTGTTTTGTTTTACGCCCCCTTCAGAGTGGGGGATCCCAAATTTTTTATTTTTTTCATGTAAAATTGAACAGATTTGTTCAAACTTCTATATATAATTCATGTGAAACTCTCGTATTCCAAACGATGCCTTAGCGTTTGTTCACTGGTCTTTGTGACTGTCCTTGTTACAGAGGTTCGTTGGAGCAACATAAATTCTCTAATCCAACTAGCTATAGTAGAGTCGGAGGCACGGTGTTGCTGCCTCTTGGATGTCAAGGCAGCTACGTACGTTGCTGTTGCCGGAGCATTGCCGGTAGTGAGATTAAAGGGGCCGAGGGCGACACTAAAAATCAAAATCGGGGCCCTACATATTTTTTTCACCGACAAAGCTGCACTCTCAATGATTACGGTAGTACTGTCCTAGATTCCTGGCAATTTTATAAACTTATTACTTATATACTAGATCTGATATTGGAGAAGTAAAGAGACACATCCTACAAAGTAGACATATAGAGCAGGGAGTTATTTGTTGAAACTGAAACGATCCACCGTTGCTATTAAAATTATAGTTGAATAGGATTTATACATGGTAAGGAGCCTCTCAGATTCGGCGGCTCAGCCTGCCCTCCCCTCCGGGCCGGCCCTGCGCCGGAGTCAAGCCGGCCGCCGGTCCTTGAGAGTTCATAGATGCTCTTTACAACTTTATTACCACCAGCAAACTTCAAAAGCCGGCTGTCCAGTAAGAACCCGCGGAGCTGAATATATTGACCGCGTCTCCTTCCGAGTTTCTAACATAATTGAGCTGATTCGTTCTTACCTTTTACCTACGCGCGCATGCGTGATCGAGTCATGCATGCGTGCGTGCATATTACTGTCTCCAATGAGAAAGAAAAAATGTACTGGTAGTAAGGATTTGTCTGTTTAATTACGCACAAATGCGGTTACGAACACATCGTAAAAATATCTATAGTAATAGCAACGTTTCCTTCATAATTTATTTTGTATTCTGACTCGGTAAAAAGGTTGCGGTAAGTTGGTAGCCTTCTCTGCGACGACCTAACCTCAGTTCGTCAGCTGCCCTTAAACATTTGAGGCGGAAGGCCCAAATAAAAAGATGACCTTATCTTTACTATACTAAATCGAAGGCGGTTTCTCGGCTCCTGATTGGTTGAGTTACTGTTCATATATTCTCACCGTTGATTCAGCGATCGACGTCCCCTCTTCCTCCACGTCGCGGCACTCCTTCTCGACAAGTTTCGAGCCTTTGAGCGCACCTCCGCCGTGCCGCCGCCACCATGCCGTCTCCACCCCCGCCGTGCTGCCGCCTGCCGCCGCCGCCGTGCCGTCTCCACCCGATGTTGCTCTCGCAGTTGCCCCTGCCGCCTGCCGCTGCTCCGATATGCTCCCACCGCGCTGTCTCCCTCCGCCGTCGCTCTCGCTGCTTCCTATGCCAGTCGCCACTGCTGCATCCGCCCCGTCGCTGCTGCCGTCGCTTGCTGACGCTGTTGCCTCCACGCCGGCACTGCTGCCCGCCACCCTCTGATGCTCTGGCAACCGCTGCCCGCTGCTACCTCCTCGCTGCATCTGCTGCCGCTGCCTCTGTCGATCCACACTCCTGTCTGACATAACCATCACTCTCGATACCCATAGCCTCTGTGATGCCCCTCTCTCCGTCACCTACCTTAGATGTAAAATCAAAGCAGCGAAACTTTGGATTAAAATCGGTGAGACCATGGATTCCAGGCTTTGGAGTATCTCCTCCCCTTCGCAGTGCTTTCTTTCACGGAGATTCTATGCATGTTGTGATTTTCAAGACTCTCTTATGATAGTGCTTCAATGCCCCAGATTGTGGAAATCGGGCTTGCTAATATTACCGATGTTAACAAGGATATACTCTACAAGGTTAAATGCTAGATTATCACTCATAAAGGAAACATGCTGAAAGTAATATCTATATTTATAAGAAAAATGTATCTTAATTATACCTACATTCCTCCATACTTTGTAGGAGTAATTGCCAATAAATGATGCTTAGCTCATGGATTCAAATATTAAGTCAGTAGCACTAGCTTCATATATCAGTCCCCATTTCCACAAACCTGGATCCACGCTCTGGATAAGTTAAATTCTTTCCGAAAATGTTAAAAATAGCTTTACAACTGCAAGCTGTTATTGTGTAGAAAGGCGTACCTTTTTTGGATAATACATTTTAATGTTTAAGAAGAAAATATGATCTCAATGAAGCCATCTCATAACTCATGCATACTATATTGATAAGATGGGAGATACAAATGAACCAGCATATGGTATTTGCTGCACAAGTAGTCAGCTGTGGCAAATGCATATTTTTCATGTACCATTTTAATTCTTTCAGGTTTCAAAAAAATTCAATTCTATTACCCTGTCCTTTATTGTTTATGCAGGAAGTGTTTATTTGATATGCAAAAAAGACCATGTGACGACAATACAATTTTTTTTTACAATTATTGAATTTTTGAACATCCTAGATAAGTTCTTTTGTACAAAAAGACATCAGGGTGAGTAGTACTCCTGCTTTTTTTTTTAACCCACGCTGCTGAATCAATGTTCAGTAGACAACATTAAAAGTTCTAAATAGAATCACAAAAGTTTTAATGATCAAATGTAGATGATGGTTATGAAAAGCATTACGTCAGTTTTCAAGAAGGATGTTTTACTATATCATCTTAACGAGTCTGCAAGCTGTTTCATTCCCTGTATAAGGAACACAGAAAGCCGCCACGCTAAGGATCGTAGACATTGTTCATGGCTCCGATGGTTTGGGAAACCAGAATTTCACCTCACCATATACAAAGTCAGCAGATCAATTAGCTGCTGCCGTCCTGGTTGAACCGGCAAATCTGTACCCTGGACAAGTGACTGTCGTCGCCCTCGGTTTGCTTATGAATCTTGCTCTGGCCTGCTCTGTTTTGCCTTGACTTTGCTCTGCAATAGATTCACCTACTGCCACAGAACCACTCTTCTGATCTAACTTATCTAGATTTTTCTAATGGAAATGCCAATTTTCTGTGCAGGCTGTTAAGCTTGACCCATCGTTCACAAAGAAGATTGGGCAGATTATTACTCTTGGTGGGGCATATTCAGTTAATGGAAATGCAACCCTGCCGCTGAAGCCAATGTGAGGACTATAGCTTGTTGCTTGTAATGCTTGTGTTCAAACTGCACCCTCTACGTTACTTAAGATTTGTGTTATTTATCACATATATGGAACCTGTAATTTTCCTAATTCAGCTTCATGGAAGATGCATATAAGAAGTAACGGCAGCAAAAACAAGAAAAATAGGATATCCCGGTAGAGAGTGTTGCATAAAAAACAATGATTGCCCCTGTTAAACAGGAACAGAATCAAACATTGATGTTTGGGTTCTCCTGATTGTCTGCTTCCAAAGTGATTTGTCCTTTGATTATCTAAACTTTAGGGAAAGCCAATAGAGTCCGGGGATCTTCATATATTAAACTAACGTAATAATACGCCCACACATCAGAAATGGTAATGTACGCGTGGCTTCTAGTTATATTAAAGCCTTCGGTGGAGCTTATCGATCGTCTCGGCCGTGCACGCTTCCGTGCTGCTTCCGCCGCCGGCGAGCGGACAGGACAGCACGGCCGAGAGAGGATTCCGTGTTGATGGGCCGGCCCAGTAAGTAATGGATCCGCGTAGGTCAGGTGCGGAACGTTGTCCAGCCCGTTTATGTTTCAGATGACCAGGCTTCGGTGGCCCGTAAAACTTACGTTTTCTTTTTCCACAGTACGTCACAGAGTGACGTCCGATTTTTCTACCCCCTGACAAAGAATGGTCGCAAGTACTCTATCAGACGAGAAAAACTTGTTACCACTAGTATGTCGATCTCTCCATAATTTTTTTTTTAAAAGTACTCCCTCCGTTTTTAAATATTGGTGTTGTTACAATAAGAATTTTAAGTTAAAAATAAACTATATATATATAATATCAAATTGAATATATATATATAATACCAAAGTGAAAAATATTAGTAAACCACTACAAGAGGTGAGTGGTTACTGTGCAACTTGACTATTATCATTTTGTTTGACAAGGACACCCTAGTTTCTAGATGTTCTAGTTTCTGCTACGTCAAACAAAGCTACAATTTCCACATCGAATGAAACATGAGAAGGTCCATACACGCACGTACGGTTTTGTCCTTGCCAAGTACGATGTATCGTATCTACCATAGTATCTAGTACTATATATTTGATTTTCTATAAACTATTTTTTGGTGGAGATGATTAGTTTGCTATTGCAAAATAACCCTCACTTAGCTGATTGGCACTGGGTGGGCCTGCATAAAAAAAACATGGTGGCTGCTGTGGCCCTTGTGTTGACACTTCAGGATGGAAACCTAGCTAGCAGCCGTACGTATGATAAGGGCTGACCTTGAGGACATTATCGTCAGTCGTTGCCATTAACTCGCCACCTTTCTACAAATTTTATGCAAAGCTTCTTGTTTATTAGGTTCCACTTGCATCACCTGAACAGAACATAAAAAACTTTAGTGATTGATTTGCTAGCAAAATATAACCCTCACTCATCAGCTGATTGGCATTGGTGGCCGGCCTGCATAAAAAACATGGTGGCGGCTATGACTCTGATATTGGCAATGGATGGATGGAAACCTAGTAACCGTATGATAAGGGGTGACCTTTGACTGACCACAAGCTTTTTCTAGAGGGGATGGTAGGAGGCAGTAATGCATGCATGTACGATTGACATATAGAACCGGACTCATGTGTCTGTAACAGGATCTATATTCATGGTAGTTGGCATGTCCATTGGGACGCATGACTCTTTCTAACCCAACAAACCAAAAGTTAAAAACACACACACAGGGACCTAATCTGCTTGGGGATCTTGATCGGTGCATGGACAGGATTAGATCGCCGTGGAAAGCAAGTGAGACCGATCCTGTGCAAGTGCATGCATCTTGTGCTAGTAGAATCAGAGATACTCCATTCATTTCTAAATTATTAACTATCACCGTTGACTTGTAATATTATCTTTGAGTATTTATCTTATTAACTATATAATTTACTTTATAATTAAAGGTGTTTAAAACACAACTTATAACTTTACAATTTTGAATTAATTTTTTGAATAAAATAAATAGTCAAAGATTATATTGGAAGTTAACAACATAACAATTTAGGACAGAGCGGGTTTACTTCTTCATGTCAAGACAGTTGCGTTGCTCTTGCCGGAGTCAAGTCGTGCCGCCCTAGCAGGCATCTCCATCACAGGTGCTCTTTACAACTTTATTACCACCAGCAAGCAAGCAAAAGCCCTCCAGTAAGAACCCCCATATGCATCTTAGGCATACTCTCACCATTCTTAATTATTTTTATTAGGACCATAAAGCTAGTTAAAGTTTAACTAAAATTTTTATAGTAACGGAAACAATTGAAAAATGATGAAATTCTTATAAATCTAGTATATTTTTCGCTTTATCTTTTTGTCGAAGGATCTCAACGCGTATATATCCTTGGAGATTCTTCCTGGTTAGTATATGTGTGGGACTGACAGACCTTTTCGCAGTGCTTAGTTTAATTATCTGCTAAATATATCTATCAAACGTACGTCAGAGCGATACAAAAATAAAACCAAAACGCAGGAGAGTTATCATGCTAAGTTTATCTGTTAAGTGTCTCTATCATCAGCTGCCCTTCAGCCTGCATGTTGGAGCTACCAGCCGGTTCGCGGGCCTATATAAGGTCATGGAGCGCGACCATCTTCGCCAAGCTACTTAGCCGGTTCACATACACGCACCACCAACGTTCCCAGTCATCGCTATGGCGACCGTCGCTCTGGCCTCGGAGTCGCAGAACCGCCCTTACAGTCCCAACCCCTGGGGCGACTTCTTCATCAACCACAATCCGTGCACTCCATCACAGGTCCAGAAATGACGGCGATCGAAAGATCATGCACACTCTTGTCCATACTATACATAGCAGTTTTTAAAATAGACTCAAATGATTATGGACTATACATTTGCGTTGATCTAAGGCTCGAGGTAAAAGTTCTCCAATAACTATTAATTACTATATCATTCAATTGGAAAGTAATCAGTGAGTTTTAACAGACGACGATAATCAAGGATACATTTGCCAAAATTTGTTTCTTTATATTTTCTACTTAAATCAGCGGTTGAAATTGAATTCATATCTTATCTTTTAGGAAGGAAACAACTTGGTCTATCTTAGAAAGGCTCCTATATATACATGTTCTTTTAACCCCATCGTCGGAGTAAAAATGACCACGACAATATATATGAATTAGCGAACATAATTTATTTTCTTTACAATTTTTGGAGTATATTTTTTTATCTAGCACAAAGTTTTAAAAGATTATAAAAGACACCGTCTACTTGCTCCTTGCTTATGTACGTAATTTGCCTGCCACAGCTCTTGTCCATGAAGGAGACAGCAGATGTCATGAAGGAGGAGGTGAGGAAGACTATACTGGAAGCAGCTGCCTCCACTGACATGATTCGGAAGCTGGAGCTCGTCGACACGTTGCAACAGATCGGCGTGGACTACCACTACAAGCAGGAGATTGATGATCTGTTGCGCCAAGTTTACGACGACAAGGACGGAGGTTCTGACGACGACCTCTATGTCACCTCTCTGAGGTTCTATGTGCTCAGGAAGCATGGGTATTCTGTCTCATCTGGTAAGATCAAGGGCAAATAATAACGTGGCTAGTGAATCTAATTAAGTTTCTGCCATAATTACACATGCGTTAGGTAGAGTATTATCTAAACATGCATGAACAATATTCAGTTAATATACAATACGCAGATGTGTTTCTGAAGTTCAGAGATGAGAAAGGAAACGTTTCTAGTGACGAAGTATACTGCCTGACGACATTGTATGATGCTGCGCATCTAAGAACTCACGGGGAGAAGATACTTGATAGCATCATCACTTTCAACAAAAGCCGACTCCAATTCTTCACCCAAACAAATTTAGATCCATATCTAGCAGAGGAGGTTCGGATCACACTGGAGACCCCTCGATTCAGGAGGGTCGAGAGAGTCGAGACTAGGCGTTACATCTCTTGGTACGAGAAGCAGGATGTGCGAGATGCAACAATTTTTGAGTTTGCAAAGCTGGACTTCAACATCTCACAGGCTATCTACTGCGAAGAATTGAAACAGCTTACATTGTAAGTAGGAACGTTGCTATTATACGTAACTTCCCAAGCCCGAAATACGGGCTCCAGACCCGCTCGCACGCCATGTGGGTCCCACCTCGCAGAATAACTGCTTACGCTTTCTTCTTCGCTTCGCGTAAAAGGATTAACCCGAGTTATTCCACGTTCCACAGCCGGGTATTTAAATCGGTCTCCACTCTCCTCAACTTACCAAAGCGGTACTAAACTCATACTAGCCATTATGGCCTTTTTTCTCACTTAGGTCAGGATATCACATTCTCCCCCTTAAAACTCAACGGCATCGTTGAGGAGTAGACTAATTTACCCTTTCGGACATATGTATCCAGGATCTCCTCTCTTGGCCACGTCTGTACGCCCAGTGCCAGTATACGTGTTATGCCGTGTCCACGCTGGACCCACGTGCTATGCACACCGTACCCGCGCCCTTGTCACGTACACATCCGTGAAACCGCGAGAGTCGGCTTTGACACCATTCTGTAATATCCCAAGCCCGGAATACGGCTCCAGACCCGCTCGCACGCCATACGGGTCCCACCTCGCAGAATAACTGCTTACGCTTTCGTCCTCGCTTTGCGTAAAAGAGTTAACCCGAGTTATTCCACATTCCACGGTCGGATATTTAAATTGGTCTCCACCCTCCTCAACTTCCAAGGTGGTACTAAACTCATACGAGCTACTATGGGCTTTTTTCTCACTTGAGCCTTCCAAATCATATACATTATGACTAAATACGTCGACTAAACACGAGATGAACATTGACACATGTCGACCTTACGGCACGCCACGCGTCTAACACCATTTCGAACTGCTAACTAAAGATACTCGATCATATTGCATATAATTCCGATATTCTCCGATATGCATTTCAATGCCCAAGATCAATATGCATATCGCGAAGCCACGTGTGTAACCACCGTCATCACAAGTCATATATAGAGAGCCAATTTTAGAGTTTCATAGCAGGTTGTTTACCTTACATATTTACCACCAAAGGAAGGTTTTGAACTCAACTAAGTTATCTAATCAGCAACATGAACAAGAGCATCACTAGGTAAAATATGTGGCTCTTGCTCAAGAGAACAACGCAGCAAAACCAACCAAAAGCCCTAAGTGCTCAGCCCCTAAGCACCAGCTACTCCGGTCCATCACCGAATCCGAGAGGATAGAAGTACCCAAACACGAGCTCATCCTCACCTGTAAAACTCAACAAGCAGCATCTTGAGTACGAAGGTACTCAACAAGACTTACACCACTAAGTCTATTCAAGGAGTATGCACTTTGGCTTTGGACAGGAATAAGCTATAGGGTAACATTTTGCATAAAAGTATTAGCTTTGTATAGTTAATGAATTGTAAACTTTAATATAAGTGAAACTATAAAATCGACGCTACCATACTAACAACAAGGAATGAGTAACGGTTCATAAGCTCACATATAACAATATCTTTCAAACCACAACTAGGAAATCGCACCATGATTCTGCTGCTGTACCAAGGCTTGGTCATAACCGAGACCGCGGCAATTCGAATTGTTTTTACACCTTGCAAGGGAGTACATCTTTACCCACACGCCACACGACCACCGACCATACAACCGATCAAAAGTAGACAGTGATTCGGTGTGACAACTTATTTCAAATACGCTCCGACTATTTACACAGGCGTTTAGTCAAGACGAGTTGGTCGCACTAGACCCTCATGGGGGTCATCCCTAGCACCTCCTACACCCCCAAACTCGCAAGCCAAATGGTCGTAGGTAGATAAAGAAGAAGGTTTACCTATCCATTATTTCAGCATGCGGATGTACGAAGAGTGCCAAGGACAAGGAACACTTAATCAACCAATTCCCCCTAAATCACACCATAACCAACATTCATCTTTTAATGAGCATGGTCAATTCTTCCCAATTAAACCTCTATATCACGCGAACAATAGTGACCTTCCATTGTTCGACTTCTACCGTTTAAATTAAAGCCACACTAAGCAATACTGTAAAACCAATTTCTAGACCTACCCAACTCCTCATAAGGTAGGGTGATAACAAAGAGCAAGGAAGGTAATACAACAATTAGGATAGCAGATACCTTACCTAATGCCCGACTAATGCAATCATATTATTTAACTGAACATATCTAAAAAAGGGTTAAGATGTACAGGATGCTTGCCTGGAGTTGCAGGTTCTTCGCTCTCAAACGCTTGCTCTGCTGCACCCTCCAAACCACTAACTTGACTCTTCGGTAGCTTACCTTCTAAACAGCAGAAGATGCACCGAATAAATGACATAACAATGATATGAAATGAGGTGAAAATGCTATGAGAATTTGTAGACATAAAGTTGATTGAGTCATGATTGCAATGCAAAAAGAATGACTTGATTTGAGCAAGATTTGATTCAGAAATGAGCAAAACAGTGCAGCTGGTCAGAAAATAGTGATTATGACCTTTAATCACTATTAAATTAGAAACTAATTATTCTGTTCTGGTTTTGGGTAGGACGATATTTTTAGTGTGTAGGTAACAGAGAGACGAATCCAATGAAATAAATTTTACAACAAACGGAGATCGGATGATTTTTTTTACAAATTTTACAAGGTGGCAAGGTCGGGCTGAACCAGAGGGGTCGGACAGGGGATCGGGAAAGGGGTCGAGAAAGGTCGAAAAGAGGTCGGGAAGGGTCGGACAGAGGTCAAAAAAGGTCGGACAGATTAGAAAAAGGTCGGAAAGGGTCGGGAAGGGGTCGGTAATGGTCGGGAAGGAGTTAAAAAGGGTCGGACAGGTTAACAAGGGGTCAGAAAGGGGTTGAAAAGGGTCGAGAAGGTTGGAAAAGGGTCGGGAAGAAGTCGAAAAGGGGAGGATGATCACTTTGGTGATGAAAGTTGAGGTTTAGAACCTAAATAGAGATATTAGAAGTGTAATACCTCCTAAAATCTCTATTTTAGGTGCTCAAAGTGACATGCAACAAGTTATATGAAAGAAAATCATCTACAATGATGAAACCTAGCCATGGATGAATCTTGGGCTCACACATGGAGAACCAACTGACCGAGAGAAAGAGAATGAAGATGAGGAAAAACTTCACCTAGGCGCTCAAAAGCTTGGAGAGAAGCTTGAGGAAGAGGGAAAGCTTCGGATGAAGTCTTCAAGATTGAGATCGTCAATGGCGGAGCTCACCCGAGTTGAGGAAGATGAGCGGTTTTACGACGTCTTCGACGTCGATTCAGCTTGAAGAGGACTTGAAAAAGTCGTAGGAGAGGTCAGAGAAGCTTTCTCCTTGACTCTCGGCGATGAGGACGATAAAAATCGCCTCAGCTCTTGCTACCACAGTGGAGAGGAAAACAATGGCGGAATAGAGAGAAGAGTGCGAAATCTGATGGCTTTAAGGCCTGCTTAGACGGGAAACTCGATGGGAACGGAGGTGGGGACCATGGGGCAGCGAGTGGAGGTTCGAACGGAACAAACGGCATGCAACACGGAGCAAGGAATGAGTGCCACGATGCAAAACACGCGGCATCACTTCTCTGCAGCCTGTCGGGAGATTGAAGGAGATAGAAGAGAGGCTGACAGATGTGGTCATGATATTTTTCTTCTGTAGATTTTTCTGATGATAGATAAAAGGAAGATGAATCCATTATCACTGGAATCACCGCCAACGAAGATATAGAATTCGAATGAAAATTCATCCAAGTTGACAGATTTCAAGAATTGAACGAATTGACCAAGTGGTATTCAAGATTTTTGAGAGTTGATTCACAGCAAGAATTTAAATTCATTCAAATTTTAAATTTCAAATTTGAAATACTATGATGATGTAATGCTTGTGCTAAATGATGCTTATGATAATATACATGCTGGGATGTTACATTATACTTCAGTTTATATACATAACAACTTTGTTTAGTGGAGTTCATTACTTTATTTAGTTATTTGCTAAAATTCAAACACACGTTTACTCATTTGTTTATAGATGGTGGAGGGATTTCCAATCAAACACAGATTTGAGATTCGCAAGGGACAGAATAGTCGAGTTACACTTCTGGATACTCGGACTGGTCGATGAGCCTTATCACTCGTACGCACGGATAACGCTGACAAAGTTCATTTTGATAGGGTCATTGTTTGATGATTTCTATGACAACTATAGCACCACAGAGGAGAGTAACATATTCACCGACGCCATTGAAAGGTCCGTCTGGCTAGTTCATCACTTCTCGACACTCTTCAAGGGAGGGGGGATAAACGAAATTTACGTATTGTTTCTAATTTTATGTTTGTTTGAAAGTATGTCCACAGTTGGGATGAGAAAACTGCAGAGCAGCTCCCAGCACGCTTGAAGTCTCTCTACATCAACATACTTAACACTAGCGAACATGGCGTTCATTTTACTGGGAGCTACGACGGAAGCTGTCGAGTGGGCTTTCACCTTCCCAAAGATCATCACAGCCGTCTGTATTGTGGGACGCGTTGCTAACGACATCACGTCACATGAGGTAAACACAATCTCTTCGATCTTCACACGTTTGTCTAATGCACACGTTCTCGATAAGAGCCATCTAATTAAGCTTTTCTATTACCATTCCTAAAAAATCTTAAAGAGGGAGGAAGCTTCAGGGCATGTGGCATCCACAGTGCAGACGTGCGTGAAGCAGTACGGAGTCACAGTAGAAGAGGCCTATGAAAAGCTTGGGGTTATCATCGAAGAAGCATGGATGGACATCGTCGAGGAATGCCTCGCATGGAAGCACCCCGCGGTGCTTATGGAGACGGTGGTGAACCTTGCACGAACAATGGATTTCATGCACAAGGGTGAAGACGCATACACACTCTCATTCGTCCTGAAGAGCGTCATAACGTCAATATACGTGAATTCTGTGTGACCTGGCCTGCTTCAATATCAAATACCCTACAGTATCATCGATATAAAATAAATAAATATCAAATATGTATCTTGTTTTAGAGCAACACGAGATGTACTGTACTGTTAGAATAAACGTGTGCGTTGTTAGAGTCGTTGGTTGTCCGGGTCCGTCGCCTGACGCACGCTGTGTTCGTGCGGGGTGAGCTCCGTGTTATATGCTGGCCTGATGATCCAGCATCAATACTATCAAATATCCTGTTATATGAAATACTAAAATATATATCAAATAGCTTTGTGCTTTATTTACAACTGTGGTCCTTGGATAATACGATATGTATTTTTGTTTTAGAGCATTATGCGATAGAAATAGCTCAAAACCGAGCTGCTGATTCTGTCGTCCTAGTGTCTACAATATAAATTTGGTGACAGTATGCATGATAATCAATAAGGGAGTGATGAGCATTCCTTTTGTCGTACTAGGATATATTATATATATATACCTTATCAATGTATGTATTAGTAGTTGGCACGGGGCTCCGACGCGGTAGCTGCGGCCGAGCTAGTGTGACCAGGACGAAGAGGAGACGCTCGAAATGCTAACCGTGCAGAGAGAGGGACGAAGCTGCGGCCGACGGTGTGGAATCGCGAAATGGCGACGGCGGCCGGAGTTGGGGAGGAATGTGGAATCCGGCGAAATTGGAGCAAGGGAGTGAGAGAGAAAGAGAGCTAGACAGCTCAGTGGAAGGTGCGATGAGGGATGGTGAGCTGCTCGGGGCTCCTTTTTATAGGCGGAGAGAGCTCGGGCTGACGCGGCGGCTTCCGACCATCGAGGCGGCGGAGTTAAGTCCGACCGCGCCCGGTGAGAGCAGTGTCGGCTTGGTTCTATGTTGAGGAGCAGTGCCGCGCAGCTCCTCGACAGTGGACGGCGCGCGTTCCGCGAGCCGACCGTGAGGTTTAACGGCCGTGCCGGGCGGCCGACGACGCAAAGGCGGAGGCGGCGGGCTGAGGTCTGGGGAAGCAAATTTCCCCGTCGTGATTCGCCACGCGAGGAAGTAAATGCGGAAAGGGGGGCTAGGGTGAGTTAAGGCGGGGCGGCGAGGGTGCGGCGCACGTCCTGCCGGTCGGCCGGCCAGCGGACGGCGCGGGCGTGCGAGGAAGAAGACGGCAGCAGACTATTGTTCATTGTGCTGTAGCAGTTTGACCTGGTCCGTCCAACTTTGATTCACGTTAAACCCATCCTAGGATCAACCGAGGTCATCAGAGACATATTCGGTATAAGTTCAATCTGACATTGTCATGAGATGTGGAATTGGCGCAACTATCCTTTAGATGATGAGATAACTAGAGACATTTTTTTTTTTGGCCAAGTGGAATGTGAAAAAAATGGGAAAAATAACCAACCATTTACTTACTACTAGTACATCTTATGGATAACATTATCCCTCCAATAATTAAGGATCGAGAAAATGTAAACTTTTTTTGGCACCAGATAGTATATACTACTTGTATACAATATTAACATTAGCTATATGTTTGTAGCCTCCAATCGTTATCCTCCGTTTAATAAAATGTTGGTACCCAAAATTGATAGCACAACAATTATTTGACGTCATCAATCTGCCTTTTTTATGATTTAATCCACTTTTGGGTTATAAGGTGAAAAAGTAATTTACCAACCAATTAATCTTTATGTAAAGATTTATCACATTTCCATTTTAATAGCGTCCTTGTTGGATGATTTCTATGGCAACTATAGCACCGCAGAGGAGAGGAAGGGCGCATTTGCTTTGCTACCAAAGTGCGTCACAGGTCACCACGTCAAAAGTTTGTCTTGCGGCAGCCGCCAAACACGCTCGTCATAGTCCGCCAAAGCTTCGGCTCCGCCATAGTGTTGCAGTTCATTTTCAATGCCACGCGCGTCGAATGTCCCGTGGACGATTTGTCCGCCACACTTGCAGCGTCGCCACTGCTTTGGTGCTTACGGTTGCGGCGATGACCAAACAGGCCCTAAATATTTTCACCCACGCCATTGAAAGGTCCATCTGACTAGTTCATCGCTTCTCGACGCTCTTCAATGGCGGGGGATGAACGAAATCTACGAATTAATTATGTCTAATTTTGTCTGTTTGAGATTGATGACAGTTGGGAGGGGAAAACTACAGAGCAGCTCCCAGCACGCTTAAAGTCACTCTACATAACGTACTTAACACTGCAAACAAAATTGAGGAAGAGTTAATGCTTCAGGGAAACAAGCATTCTGAAGTGCAACTAAGTAGATTATTCTCATGCTCTTTTTGACTTTTTTTTTTTGACAATGCAGTTTTTTAGGCGACGGTCTAGTTGCTGCAGCGTGAAACTATGCTGCAATTTCCACATCGAATTAGATAACGAAAAGGTCTAAACACGGGTTCGGCCGGGTCAAGAAACGGGTAAGAAATCTGGTGCGCATTACACTTGTTTCACCGTGAATTTGCATTTGGTGGATGAAGTACAAAATTGTATCCCTGCCGCTATGCGCCGCCCTTCTCCCCAGTGGCGGAGGGGTGGGTCGAAAGAGAGGAAAAAAGAAAAAAATAGTTAATATACTCGTTCACGAATCCGTATTAGGAGGACATTTACTTACACACTCACTACATCCCTCAAACACTAAATTGTGATTAACTAAAATAAAGCTAAACTGGCAACCTATAGTAATTAATTCTAAGCTAAGATTAGACAATCCACCTTGTCATGCACGAACTCTCATAATTGTTTTTTCTCTTCGAGTTTAATCGGTTCTTCTTCGAAGTTTATTGAATCTTATCGATTCTTTTTGAGCTTTGTTTCTTTTACGGTAGTTTTATTAGTTGTATTCTACCGTGCAGAAAACGCTGAGTTCGAGGAAGAGCCGAGCTCCAAGAGAAGACAGAAGAATGGACGTACGAGAAAAAGCCCGAAAACTTCGGCGTCAAGCTAACAATTCAATAATCAAATTTCGAAGATTATCGAGAAAACAGGTTCCTAAAGATTTGTTAGTGCGTATCAGGTATATTTTTCTATTCGAAGTATGCTTTTGATATATATTCTGATGTGTTAGTACGTATCAGCTGCTGATTTAGGGACTGATACATGATGCAGAGTGTATCTCAAAAGTAAAAGGTACGACAGATCTTAAGCCTGAGGTGGGCTGGGTGGGCTGGACTATAGCCATGTCGCAAGGCTCAAAGACAGACACATGTCCCTTTTCTCTCTCAAGAATTATAGTCCCACCACTCTTTTCTTAGCACCCACTTCATTATTTTTTTGGCATGTGTTAGATCTCATTCGAAGCCTTCGTCAAACACATTCACCATAGAATACACATGTTCAAGCCACCAACCGGTTCGCTGGCCTATATAATGTCATGGAACGCGGCCATCTTCACCAAGCTAGTAAGCTACTCAGCCGGTTCACACACACACGCACCACCAACGTACGTTCCCCATTATCGCTATGGCGACCGTCGCTCTGGCCTCGGAGTCGCAGCGCCGTCCCCAGACTTTCAGTCCTAGCCTCTGGGGCGACTTCTTCATCAACCACAGCCCGTGCACTCCATCACAGGTACAGAAATGTCGCCGACTGATCATAGACCATGCACACTCTCGCTACGTACTACTGCCTTTTTTTTAGATAATAGAAAAGTACTCACACCTTTGCGTTGCCGCACACAACGTTTCAAACCTTAAAATAAATCAGCTCGATGAGCTGATAAATGAAAAAAAAGCAAATTAAGCAAGACAAAGCCTATTATTAAGAATTACCAGAACGACAGATATGAAGCGGATAGAATTTATTTTCTTTATAATTTTCGGGTAATATCTTTCTGTCTGGCCTGCACGACATTTTTAAGTACGATAAAAGAAACCATTTATATATCTACCTTTGGTTATGTATTCTGTTACAGCTCTTGTCAATGAAGGAGACAGCAGATGCCATGAAAGAGGAGGTGAGGCAGACTATACTGGAAGCAGCTGCCTCCAACGACATGATTCGGAAGCTGGAGCTCGTCGACACGCTGCAACGGATTGGAGTGGGCTACCACTACAAGCAGGAGATTGATGATTTGCTGCGCTGTGTAAACGACGACAAGGATACAGGTTCTGATGACCTCTACGCCACCTCCCTGAGGTTCTATCTGCTCAGGAAGCATGGGTATCCTGTCTCTTCTGGTAAGATCAAGCTAGAGCAAACAAGTCAGTCGTTAACGTGCCTAGTGAATTCGATTAAGTTTATGCCATCGTTACACATTCAGTTAATAATTACGCAGATATGTTTCTGAAGTTCAGAGATGAGAAAGGAAACGTTTCTAGTGACGATGTGTGCTGCTTGATGACACTGTACGACGCTGCGCATCTAAGAACCCACGGGGAGCGGATACTTGACAGCATCATCACTTTCAACAAAAACCGACTCCTATATTTAAGCAAAACAAATTTAGATCCGTATCTAGCAGAGGAGGTACGGATCACATTGGAGACGCCTCGATTCAGAAGGGTCCAGAGAGTCGAGGCGAGAAGATACATCTCGTGGTACGAGAAGAAGGGTTTGCGAGATGCAAGAGTGTTGGAGTTCGCGAAACTGGACTACAACATCTCGCAGGCTATCTACTGCGAAGAGCTGAAACAACTCACATTGTAAGTAGCAACGTTATTACTATACTTAAGTTTATATATATATAACGACTTTCTAATTTAATGGAGTTCCATACTTACAGATGGTGGAAGGATTTCCAATCAAACACAGATGTGAGATTCGCAAGGGACAGATTAGTCGAGCTACATTTTTGGATGCTCGGGATGGTCAACGAGCCTTGTCCGTCGTACGCACGGATAGCGCTGACAAAGTTCATTGCAATATTGACAGTGGTTGACGATTTCTATGACAGCTATAGCACCACAGAGGAGAGTAACATCTTCACCGACGCCATTGACAGGTCCGTCTGTCTGGTTCCCTGATCTCTTGACACTCGTCACAGGCGACCGAATGAATTAATGAAATTTTACGTATTGTACGTGTCTAATTTTACGTTTGCTTGAAATTATGACACAGTTGGGATCATGAGAAAGCTGCAGAGCAGCTCCCAGCGCCCTTGAAGGCAATCTTCATCAACATACTTAACAGCTTAAAGAAAATTGAGGAAGAGTTGATGCTTCAGGGTAACAAGAACTCTGAAATGGTAAAAAAATTGGTAAGTTGCTCCTCCAACTAAGGGAATAATTAATTTAACATCATCCTTCGAACTAAGGGAATAATTTTAGCATTGTTATTACATGCATGCCTTTGGATCTTAGGTAATCAATCTGGCAAAAGCATACCGTTCCGAGGTGAAATGGCGCGACGAACGCTATGTGCCAAGCAATCTCGAAGAGCATCTCGAAATATCAAAACTTAGCAGTGGCTGTATGCACCTAGTGAACATGGCGTCCGTTTTGCTGGGAGCTACGACGGAGGCTGTCGAGTGGGCTCTCACCTACCCCAAAATCATCACAGCCGTTTGTGTTGTGGGACGCCTTGCTAACGACATCAGGTCACACGAGGTACTTAATTAATTATCAAAAATAATATCTGTTCTAAAATATTGATATCGTTGACTTTCTAACATCAACTTTGATCATTTGTTTAACGCAAAAGTTCTCCATACGAACCATCTAGCTACTCCCTCTGGTTTTGACACCATTTATTTTTAATATCAACTTTAACCATTTGTCTTATCAAAAAAATTATTTTAATATTAAAACTATTAGTTACGATTTAAATTTCACTAATGATAAATCAAATAATAACAAAAGTTTATATATTTGAACAATTTTTTAATAAGATGAATGGTTAAAATTGATATTGAAAATCAACGGTGTTAATATTTTAAAACCGAAGAGAGTATTTAAGCTTTTCTGTTACAAATCTTGAAGAGGGAGCAATCTTCAGAGCATGTGGCGTCCACAGTGCAGACGTGCATGAAGCAGCACGGAGTCACGGTAGAAGAGGCCTATGAAAAGCTTGGGGTTGTCATCGAAGAAGCGTGGATGGACATCGTCGAGGAATGCCTCGAATGGAAGAAGCGTCCCGTTGTGCTTCTGGAGGCGGCGGTTGACTTTGCGCGAACGCTAGATTTCATGTACAAGCGTGAAGACGCGTACACACTCGCATTCACCCTGAAGAGCGTCCTAACGTCAATGTACGTGGATTCCGTGTGATCTGACCTGGCCAGCTTCAATACCAAATATCCTACAGTATCATCAATGTAAAATAAATAAATGTCAAATATGTATCTTGTGTGCTGCAGCAATGCGAGATGTACTGTACTGTTAGAACAAGCTTGTGCGTTGTTAGAGTCGTCGGTTGTCTGAGTCTGTCGCCTGACGCACGCTGTGTTCGTGCGGGGTGAACTCCGAGTTATAAGCTGGCCCGATGATCCAGCATCAATTCTATCGAATATACTGTTATCTGAAATACTAAAATATATATCAAATAGCTATGTGCTTTATTTACCACTGTGGTCCTTGGATAATACGTACGATATGTATTTTTGCTTTGGAGCATCATGCGATAGAAATAGCTCAAAACCGAGCTGCGCGCTGATTCTGCCATCCTAGTATCAACAATATAAATTTGGTGGCAGTATACAAGATAATCAATAAGGGAGTGATGAGCATCCCTTTTCTGTGCTATCGGTTAAATCGAGGTCGTAGAAACGCTTAAAACATCGCTGAAAAAACACCAGAACGCAGCTGATTACAGACTGCATACATAGTGATTGTTCCTACATATGGAGTAGTTGCAATCTCCATATATTGGTGGGGAGAATCTATGTCATACCCCATTTCTGAGGCATTCTCGTGTCCACCGTACCAATCCCTGGATCAGTAGTTGGCACGCACGAAACATTGTGCATACATGACACATATCATAATATTACATATATTGTCCTAGATACTTGAGATACACAATCAAAGTTTACATTACAAACCCTCGAGGAGTGCGAAACATCCTCGATCAATCATTACATAAATAGCGAAAGCATGAGACCAAAAGGTACGCCACAGGCAACTTGCGCGAAGAACGAGTTCTACTCATCGCCTTCAAGCGGGACGTCATCTTCTTCTTCATCTGAACGATTGTCGCAAGGGTGAGTACAAAGTACCCAACAAGTTTCAACCTGGAGGGGTTATATTCATGCACATGGCCATCAAAGATAGGCTAGGGTTTTTGTTTAGTGAGAGCCAATTTTTATCCAAGGTAAGCTATCTCATGCCCACTTCCTGCGACTTGTGTACCAACCAACCGCTTTAGGGGGCCACATGGATACCAAAGGGTGAAGGTGAGTCCTTCTCAATAACAAAGGTTCTGTGGTTGCACGTAGACACTACGTTGAGGTTCGATGAACCGGTCCTTATATGGCAGGGGCGGCGCTCGTCCACGACAGGTGGACTAGTCCAAAGTCTATCACCAACACACAGGCACATACTACTAGGAGCCCGCCCCACGACCGAGTTTTCAAAATCCCATCTCATCACCTAACACAGTTTTCGCTAATCATATAGTCTCACAGAGTTTACTCACACCACCAAACCCTACTTAACACGTTTGATAAAAAGATGATGAATATATATATATAGCACAGCGAAGCATAGCTTCACGTAGAGAGGGAGGTATCCTAAGCGTTCTAGTAATTAAGGTAGCCATCCGATCCTTAAAGAATTAAGGACGGGGTTTCTAGGTTAACAAGGTATAGAAAACCAACATGGTAGCAAGGTAGTATTCACACTTAGTAAAGTTTAGGACTATTCTAAATGTAAATACTCCGGTAGCAAGTAGGTTGACTTCTACACAATGGTTTTAACATAAATAACATAATTATGCAAGCACAAATGGTCCTATAGGAGCATGGCAAATATTAGGTTCGATATGGTCAAAGGGTTAGAACTTGCCTTCGTAGACGTCCTCGAGTTCCTCCTCGTATTCCGGGTCGTCGGCCTCCTCGTTTCCGAATGCTTCGTCGTCTATACGGTAAAAGAGAAACAAACGTAACTATGACAAAAAATAAAGCGATCAATTGAGGAATCGAATAAATCACGAAGTAAAAGAAAAGGGCTCGGAGTCTTGGTTTTAATGGCGCGGAGATTTCGACGAACGGAGGTGTTATGTGGAATTAGTGCTGAATACAAGTGTGGGGGTCTTTTTGTAATTTCCTAAGAAGTGGAGGGGTCTAAGTGTAAAATTGCAGTGGAAATGGGTTTGGCAGATAATTTCTATATTGTAGAGGTGTTTCTACAAAAATATAAATTTTTCTAGGATTTTTGAGAATTTATTTGGAATTAAAATGGGCTGTGGGTAAATTTTTGTGTGCACTGGTTGTGTGTGCATAGCAATTTGCTATGTAAGACTGACAAGTGGGCCCCGAGCCCACTGTCAGTGTGCGTGGCTTTGACTGCCAGGTGGGCCAAGGGCCCACCTGCCAGCCGTCCGTGTGGGCGCGGCCGGCCCAGAAGGCCACTGGCCTAGCGGCCCGACCGTGCGTATGGCCCACGACCACAGGCCGGGTGGGCGGCCTGCTTGGGCGCGCTTAGCGCTGCCCG
>BCLF01000071.1:706332-748285 GCA_001602275.1 Zoysia japonica | reverse complement strand
GCAGGGAGTGGCGCGTTGGGAGCCGGCGGCAGGGAGTGCCGCGCCGGGAGCTACCGGCCGCACGGGTGCCAGCGCGTGCGTGGGGTGGGCTGGCAGCTGTGTCCGTGACAACGTGGGTGCCTGGCTGCCTGTGTGTGAGGGCAGCGCAGTGCCTCTGGGTCTGGGGTGGGCTGTGGGTTGATTTTCGATTAGGGTCAGCTATTGGGCTGGGACAAAATTGTTATGGACCATCAGGCATTTCGGGTAAATTCGGATTTCGGGTACCGGGGACTCCAACCCGAATTTACCCGAAATATATTCGAGTTTTCGGTATTCCAACCCGAAAATATGACTCGGGTATCGGGTTCTTCGGGTTTGGTCTCAAGTTTTTTCGGGTTCGGTCTTCGGGTTCGGGTTTTACGCCCGAAGCGAGTTGTTGTGGTCGATCAGCTTCTTTGCTTGGGATCGGGGCTGTTGCTCGATGATGCCCATGAACTCTTCGTCATGCCGGCGGTTCTTCTACTTCTTGCTGCTCGAGCTGCCTCCCGCCCGGTCATCCCTGCTGTCGGAGCATCGGTCGGAGCGGTTATCGTTCTTGTGATCGATCTTAGACTTGTCCTTGTACTTGGTCCGGCCCCATTCGAAGTTGGCATGGACGGCCTCCTCTCGGTGGCGAACGTGGTGGCGATGTCGAGAAGAGCATGCGCCGTTCGAGGGTTTTACACCCCAGCTTGTGAACGAGCGCCTTTGATGTCGTGCCGCAGGTGAAGACGTTGATGACATCGACGTCGCTCACGTCGGGCAGCTCATTTTGCTTGCGCGAAAAACGCTGGATGTAGTCACAGAGCGATTTGCTGGGGTTCTGCTTGCAGTTTTTCAGGTCACAAGAGTTACTCGAGCGCGTGTAGGTTTCTTAAAAGTTACCAATGAAGGCCCGACGGAGATCGGACCAGTCGTGGATGCTGCCCTCGGAAAGGTGTTCGAGCCACCCTCTGTCCGAGTCGGACAAGAAGAGTGACAGGTACTGGATAGCGAACAGGTCATCCGCACCCCCAACCCTACATGCAAGACGATAATCCTCGAGCCAGTGAGCAGGGTTGGTCTCACCGGTGTATCTGACGATGTTGGTCGGAGCGCGAAATCTCTGCGAAAAGGGTGCTCTTCAGATCTCGCGCTTCGACCCAACCTCGATGGCTGTCGCGGGTCGAATTTCGTCGGTCGGCGCTTGGCCGGTGAGAACTGTACGCTTCGGAGTGATGTCGAAGCGATGGTTCGAGGTGTTGAAGCGCGCCGTCGAGGTAGACGCGCAGACGATCGTAGGTCTCCTTGAGTATGGGGTTGTCGGGCGTGATGAACTCGTATGGCGTGTCGAAGACGGGCGTATCGCAGTCTATTATCTGCTGATAAGTGAAACGAGCGCGAGCTCGGGCACCACCGCTCGTCGCAGCGACACCTTTACCCTGAACATCACCTCTAGCTGCAGATTTGCGTCGGAGGGCATCCTCGACAATGGAAAGAGCGCACCGGTGTGGCGAAGGGTCGTCGTCAAGGCCTTTGCTGTGAGTAAGCTTCTCCGCGGCCTTGGGAGCGTTGAGCATGAAACACTCTCGAGCTGGGTCATGGCCCAGCACATCGTCAGGAGATGACGACGGGGCGAACGATGGCGAGACGAGCGTCGCTTGCGCGGAGCCTGAAGACGAAGCTTGCCGCTGTTGTCAGCGACGAAATCCAGGCTCTCAAAACGAAAGGCTTGGCCGACAGCGAAAACGAGGATGTTCCACGATCGACCATCACGAGTGATGTTAACCGCAAAACACCCAAAATGCAGGCGAGAGCTCAAAATCTCTCCCACCAATGCGAAAATCGAAGCCATCGAAAAGTGAAGCGGAAATGCACCATGAAAACCCTCTTCCTAGCGCGCCAACTGTCGGTGTTCTGACCAACGGCACAGTAAAATTTACATAATCGGAAGGAGTATCGGTGCACTCTTCGTATTCGAATAGCTTAGTATACAAAAAGACTCAAGAGTTAGCCTGGTTCAGACCGCCATCGAGGCGTAATATTTTATGTCTAGGAGAGGGCAAGATCAAATCGTACGAAATCAAAAACACGAGTACAATGCGGAAGGTCCCTTGGTTCGATCCAAGAATCTTAGCACGTATGGGGTGGATGTGGTTACAGTGGAATGACTTGAATCTAACTTGGCTTAACCCGTGAACTAGCGTCCTCGGTGCCCCCTTTATATAGGGTCGGATCAGGGTTTCATGGCTTGACGCCTACGAAATCGAGTGACCCTCTGATAGGTGAGGCCACGGTCTTCAGTGGGTTTGATCCTCTAATGCCCGCTGGCGCTGGAGCAGATGGTCGGCTTCCTTCGTTCATCCTTTCTATCTACCGCGGGGAGACAAAAGTAACTTTACCGCCTGACGGGCAACTTTACCTCTCGTCGGATTGCTTTACATGCTTCTGGAATGCTTTACCGTCTTCTGAGCTTCTTTTTCCTTCTGCTGTACGTCGTCAAAAATCTCTGTATCCGCCAGTCATGACTGTTGGAGCGGCGACCGGCCCTTGGGTGGGTGGCCAAGTTTTGTCGTCGTTCAATCCCAACCTTCAAGGGTCGGGACTGCGTTGGTGATTCTGGTGTAGGTGCTGGAAGCGGTCGGCTTAAGTTTTTTTACCCCTAGGGGTAGGTTATCGTCTTTGATTTGGTTAAATTCTTTATAAGCTATAGACGGGCCGTGGGCCTTAATTTGTAGATAGAGCTTCTCGTAGAGACCGAGTCCGTAAGTACCCGTGGTATACTATTCTGACAGTGGTGTTGATATGTTGAGCAGACTTTGACATCTCTGTGTGACAGGGACCGAAAAGTTTGATTTTCTAAAATGCTATTTGACAACATCTAGTGAATCACCTTGACAGTATTTTTTTTACGTGTACCAACTGTATTCACCTTGGCTTATTTGAACTGATGTCGGCTTTTGGCCATGTGACAATATATTGTGCTGCTCAAATTTGTGTATTTGGATTATCAAAGTGATACTGTATATTCAGCATATGTGATGTGTCTCTTACACTGAATCTCGTGATAACTGTTACACCCATGTCTGTTCTTTAAGGTGTTAGTTCTTAATTAGATAGTTTAATTGTAAGTAAACGAAAGACGTCAACTGTTTGACTCTAGTTGAGCTGTTGCAGGTACCGATTCAAATGGTTTCGGCTGATAAAAAGCTCTATGAATTTGTAGAATGTTTTTTGCGAGCATTACTCCGACAATTAGATTTGAATAATTTTTTGCACTTTTTTCAAAAAGTTAGGTTTCGCATAAAGGTTCAAATCGTACGGCTGCGATGTTGCCGACCTCTTCAACAGTGGGAAAAAAAGGACAGAGGGCATTCTGGTCACTACACTACACCGCCCAACGCAACGCAGGGGCACTAAAGTCATTTCCTTCGTCATGCGCTGGAAAGCTCGTAAACCCCAGGTTCAGCAGAGGAGGTGGAACCCTAATTCCCCCAACCTCTGGTCACCATTATTTCGGCGGCGGCGGCGATGGCGGCGACTGCTGCGAGATCCGGATTCCGTCGCTTGTTCTCTGTATCTGCCTTCGCGCCGCCGAAGGCGCCCACCCCGCCACCGAAGGCCGACCCCTCCCCCAACTTATTCATCTCCGGTGCGGTTCCTGCTCCCATTTCTCGCTCCCTTTTCCGTTTAATCCCTGTAGCGGCGCTTTTTTTTGGAGGTTCAGTTCAAGGATCTGGTCTTTGACGCCGGGGAGCGACCCTGTCAATAAGGTTTCATGGCTCTGGGATTTGATCGTGGTTGACCTGTGAAATGGAACGTAGGGTATAGAAAGCTTGCGTCTTGGCGTTTGGGGAAATTTCTATGATAAATCCGACGCTAACTCTGCGTCTCGAGTCTCTCGACTGCTGCCGAGTAGCTGTTGTAGGTTTCGTTTATTCCCCTTTGTTTTCTTCGCTAGGGGAGTCGGGGTGAATAGTTCATTTTGGTTTCATCTCCCGTAGCTGAATGTGAAGCAACTAACTGCCATTAGACGCTTGACCAGTGACCTTGCCCACATGTAGTAGCTATTGAAACCCCTTCACAATTTCCCTGTGAGCCATATAGTGTCTCTTAGGGTTGATCTGGCCATTTGGTATCCTGGTTCTCATTTAATAAACCTTAATGGACACACGAGGAACTATGGCAAAATGATGTGAGTCAAAAACAACAGTACACACGCCTTTTGAATGCAACATGGTTACAAATTGACTTCTGAGTTCCCCGGAAGTTTTGATAGAAGTACCATTAGATTGCCATCTACTGTTACACAACATACTAAAAGATAGCTTCCTGTCACGCTCACATTTGTCCATTACAACATATTTGCTCATCATTTTATTATGTTTCTATGCCATTAATGACTGATACAGGACTGAGCAAGAGAACCACTACAGATGGACTTAGAGAGCTTGCAGCAAAATTTGGGGAAGTTATGCATGGTATGGTTTTTCTCCTTTACCTTGCCATAATTGTCATGATATTAATTTCGTGCTTCTCACTTTTGTTATGATGGCAGCACGGGTTGTGACAGATCGTGTCACTGGTTTTTCCAAGGGATTCGGCTTTGTAAGGTATTCTACAGTTGAAGATGCAGGCAAAGGAATTGAGGGTATGGATGGAAAGGTATGGTTTCATAGAATGTCACAATTTTATAGCACTCACTTCTGCTGATTTCTAGACAGCGCAGTGTCCCCTTGTCTGTTTTCATGTTATTGTTGAAATATTGGTTCATGTGTGCTCTCCCTCTGGCATAGTGTTTAGGTCACCAGTATGCAGATCTTTGTATTGATACTTCTGGGTATGTGATCAGTGGTACACCTCATAAGATTTGGTTCAGAAGGGCATTGGGTGTTAACGAAGTTCTGGATTTAGTTTACCAAATATATGTATAGGTTGATCCCATCCATATCCTTTCTTTAGATTGACCTGCACGTAGCACTCCTCACTCTTTCATTTCCCTGTTGCCACTGCATATTGGCTTGTGCACCTTTTGTTGATGCACATTGAGACACCACCTTTGAGGCCAACACCTTCATTGATGCAGGCTTTGATTTGTTACTTTGCTTGCATTTGCTCATTTATGCAACTTGTCCATTGTTTCCTGCTGCATAACTCAAGGAGTTCATCAACCATAGTCCATAGCAATGAGTTTTGAGAAACATCGCTGATTCCCTTACTGGCAGCAGTTGGATGCATGGCAATGAGGAGATTAAAAGGCCGGTCTTACGGCTGCCTCCCAGTTTCTCAGTTGTGAAGAGTTTCTCGACTTCTGGGATAGGGATGGTAGTAGTGTGACGTGATTTGGCGAAAGGTTCTCTGAGCCACTGTCCCAGAGCTTTCTATTGGTTGGCTGGAGGTTTCAATTTTTTTTATCTATTATGAATACTCGTTTTTGTATGGATCTCTGATTCCTTTATGCCCTTTCCTTTCAAATCATCTATTCTGAGTTGGATTTTTAGTAGGAAAAAATGCATCCATGTTTTTCCCCAATTTTATCTGATTGCTTGACTTAGCTATGTAATTGCAATGTTGTATTTTTAGTGTATGCAAGGTAGGTAGTTACCAACTAACATATCAGATAAAAATTGTCAGACAGATCTGTTGAACATTTTGTAATTGAGATGCCTATAGGAGGCTTATTATTTTAATAGATTTGAAAGAAGACTAGCATTCTATCAAGTCTCATTCCCACAAGTCTCCAAATGTCCCAGCCCACTAGGCCCACTGGTTGGGCCTTTTTCCTGTTACCATGGATGGGCCCCTTGGGCATTGTAGTCTTTTGAGACATTAATGACATATCTTTTGTGAGACTTGACTATTTTTTGGTTATGACTTTGAGTATTCAGTGTGCAAAACTTACGAAGCACTGTTTCTATTTAGTTCTTGCTTGACATAATACTGGACAGACCATAGATGAAACTATACCTTCTTAAAGCTTCTGATCTTCATTATCTTTTTTTTTCCCCTCTCATAATGGATGCTTGTCAGATGCCTGCTGTTTGTGTATACACCATTGATTGGCACTTATCAATCTGCGAATAAGTCACAAAGTTTAGTGTGAATCTCTGGTATCATGATGTGCAATTCTTTTTCCTTCCTAACTCAGCTCCATTTGTGTGCAGTTCCTTGACGGATGGGTTATTTTCGCCGAATACGCTAGACCAAGACCACCGCCGCAGCAACCAGAGATGAATTCACAGCCGCAACAATCATGGGGACCTCCATCAGGTTCCTGGGGCGCACAATAGACGAAGGGACAAACTGAGGCCCTCTATCCAGCCATGACACCCACAGCAGATCTAAAGGCGGCAATCGATTCTTCATTTTAGTTATATATCTATTTTGTGCTATCCCAGGTGTGAGCAGCGCCTTCCAATGAGTTATCGTCTTGGTGTGGTCGTTTACTCGCGTCCATTGTTTGTTTCCGCATGAGGAAGCAGTTGTCAAACCGAATACGGACCGAACAAGTATCCCTGTCAAAGTGTACAACGACATGAATAGTACGAAACCTTTGCGAATAATGTCTCCTGTCCTGCTTGTCATGAGGTGTTATGCTAGAATGCCCTTTTTATCTGAATTGTCGCCGCACTTATCATCTGGTGGCATGTGCCTCCCCTGTATTGGAGAATGTTGACATATACCCTGGGATATGAACACGTCAGGTACTGTTAGAAGGTAAGGTGCATTGGAGTTCTAGTTGATCAATCCGTTTTGCTGATGGTGACGCCGAAGCTCATCTGAACTGTGGTCTGAACCCGTGTAACGTGATGTTTTTGTATTGCACTTGATTGGCCCAGTTTGTTAACATTACTGTTAGCATGTGTTCCCTGATATGGATGGGAACTGTTGTCCGCCATTGGTACACCTGTGATGTGTGAGCGCTGTGCCTTGCCTCTCAATGCCGGCGTCTCCACAGGTGTGCCAACAGTCAGCAGCTGATGCATGGCACTGTTATTTCAGTAATCTTCCTGTCATGGAATCGTTTACGTTCCCATATCTGGTTGTGCTTGCCAATCAGCCGATGCCACCCTTGTCGGCACCGTGCCGGCGTCAACGCCTGGTCGCCGTTGCAGGAATCGAACATGATTTGGTGTCTGCTCTCACTGACTCCATTCCATGTCAGAGCTTCACTGGATCGATCGGATTTTACATCGAGGAACCTCAGCAATCGTGTGGTCTCTGATGGTCCTGTAGACGCTTCCACGGTTCCGTGGCAGCTGTTAGTTACCCCTAACGACTAGATTTTGCTTGGAGGCCGTGGGCGCCACTCGATCGGCAGTTGCTCGCCGTCGTCGACGACGACGACCCCTTCATCACTGCCGGGCCAACAGGCACCTCAGGCGTGCCTTTCGATGGAGATATGGGCAGTGCGATCTGAGATTGGGAGAGGTGCCCGGCGTCGCAGGGAAACCAGCTCGTCGCGTGACGTGTTGGCCATTAGCTTGGAACCAGTTATATATCTACACTTAAATGCTTCTTTGTAACGCACGATTTTCATAAAAATTATAAATTTTTTTTATAAAAATCAGTTCAATTAAAAAAAATGTAGTAAATAAAAATTTTTCCCTCTAATCTAAAAGGAGGCATTAAAAAGATATGTTGCTCAAGGCGTCAACAGTGACTGGAACCGTCAGCCAACCCAACAGGGGGAAGAGCGACAGCATGAACTTCATTGTTCGCGGTTAAGATAATCCATAGGTCTAGAAAAAGTTGAATTGTTATGGTATATAGTTATGATTTTCAAAAGGATAAAGTTTAATTTACTCCTCTCAGATATACTTAAAGTTCAAATAACTTTTCTAAACTATATTTTTATTTATTTTACCTTACCAAAATATGAATTTGAGTATATTTACCCCCTCATAAAATTTATCTTTTTTAATTCTTTTTGCATAAGCATAATTTTAATATAAACTTTACGAGATAGTAAAGCACATCATAACACATATTAAAAAAATATGTTTTGAATTTTTTACTATTTTTTTCATATAGTTTTGTATCTCAAAGATTAATTTACTATTAAAAGTCCTTCTTTATAAAAATAATGATAAAAATATAATTATTTTTTAAACATGTGTTACGATATGCTTTATCATCTATTTTAAGATTATGCTTGTGTATTGAGAAAAAAAAAAGACAAATTATATGAGGAGAGAAATTGATCCAAAATCATGTTTTAACGGGGTAAAATAAACCAAAATATAGTTTAGAGGTTTTATTTGTAATTTGGCTATACTTGAGGAGAGAGTAAATTGGATTTTACCCTTTTCAAAATAGAATTCATGAAGCTTGATTTCAATCAAACATTTTTCTTATTTTCGATATTAGTTTACATCAGTCTCAGTTTTTCCTTTTTGCAAAGAAAAAGAAACAAATTGGTGATCACTACACACTCCATAAAACCTGTACGTCTATTTACATCTCATTGTTAGTGTCAGCTCAATCTTGGGAGCTAGATCATGCAAATCTATGATTGAGATCGCCCATGCATCTCATGGCCCCAGCCTCCCAGGTCCACGCATGACGCTGTGGCACCACAGGATCACTTCCCTGCCCCGCATGGCATCCTCCATCGATCTACCCCACAACCCTATAAAGCAAGGCCGGTGGCACGTGATACTCTCGCTCGCACAAGGCTGCTGCCTGCCTGGTTCCTTGGCTCTGGCCAGTGGCATTCTGGCCGGTGGCGCAAAGGCACCGGGTCTCGCCTCTCGCCGCCGCCCTAGAGAGAAAAAGAGAGGGAGAAAAGAAGAAGGTAATTAGAGAGAGGTAGAGGGGAAAGGCCGCGGGGAAAGATAGGTCAGGGGAGCGTGCGCGGGAAGCTGATGAGGCTCCTGTCGTTCGTGCCCTGCGGCTGCCGTGCTGGACCCATCGACGACGCGCCGCCGCCGCTGCTGCAGCTGCCGGAGGAGACGACGCGGCGGAGGCGCCGGAGGAGGGCTCTGCGGAGAGCGGCCGGACGTGATCAGTGGAGGCCCTCGCTCGGGGATATCTGCGAGGAGGAGTACAGCACCGAGGCGCCGCCGGCCAAGGCCCGCCGCCGCGCGAGGGTCGCCTGGGACGTCGCCAGGGTGCTGCCCCGCGCACACAGCGATCATGAATACCGGTATGGCTGCAGTTAACACACGCTTTCTCTCTATCGCATGGCTTGTTGCAATCCTAGTTACTGTAACAAACTTGCTACGATGCCATGCAGGCACCTCGAGAACGCGTCGTCAATGCGACCTCTGGCGCCGACAGCGTTCCTGTTCTGATCGTAGCGGCAGCGTTGCCATCGTCATGGGCGGATCTATATTCAGTGGAGTGCGGCACACCCACAAAAAAATAAAATTAGTAGTGATTAGGACTAAATATTTACAATATTCGCACCCACACGTCAAAATCCTTTGCACCCACTGGAGGAAGGCACCTCCCTCGAATTCCCTCGAATTTGCTCTAGCTCCGCCCCTGGCCATCGTCGTCGACCGATCCATGATGACGAACAGCACTGGTAATGGTATTACCAAAGAGAACTACTACTGGAAGCATGTATACAGATTGTTATCTACGTACTGTAGAACCAAGGATTTATACGTATCCCTAGAATGAAATAAACTCATAGATCCTTTCCTTCTTCGTGAGAGAAAAAGAGTGAGAGATGTTCACATGCGATGTATAGAAAACCATGTCAGAATGTACACCTATATGTAAACGTACATATACATGTGTGTATACATGAGTGATCAGTTTGGTATGTGAAATGTGCACATAAAGTGGTTGTAAGAATATTTGGGCACTGTAAGTCCTCATGGTTGTAAGAATATAAAATATTATATATGAGATTTGTATATAAAGATATCCTCTTAATTAAGAGGATGCCCTCATGATATATAGGAGAAGGATGAGTAACAGTCATAATACTGAGACCATTTAACATATACAAAAAGAGAGAAGCTATAGTATATTGTTTGAACTTTGAGGCGTGGCTCATTTTCAAAAGGGAATTGAATCCAAACTGGTAGTATCAGCAATCGAGAGAGGGATATCTAACGAGAAGTAACAGTTATATCCAACTGAGAAAGGGATATCCACCATTCAGTTCCAGATTTTAAAATTTTCTCATTTTTGAGAGGATTCTTTTGCGGGTACGGTACCCACTCGCATCTCTAAGATTCAGGTATGTAAATCACACTTGCTGCAATATATGGGCTGGGAACATGTCGTCTTTCCTTGTAGTACAGTGGCAAATTAAGCCCACGTACATAGAAGAACTTAATTAAGTACTGGGGCAGAGCGGAAGATCTCACTTGTCCTGGACTAGACAAGATCATTCACACTCACACATCAATTTGTGCAGGCAGGTGGTAGATCTTGTCTTGCGATCATCAACCAAAAATTGTACTTTGCTGCTGCACAAGTCATGTGAGGGGGTTACGTATCAACGTCGAGAGAGCTCAGGAGTCAGGGTTGAGTACTTTATGGTCAAAATCGTACCACCATCACATGCTGCTTAATTTTGTACTTATTTCACAGATTGACACTGTACAATTTCTCCATCCCCAAGTACTGATGATCATTGTGTTTTCCTATAATTACTTGTCGTTCTCATTTTTCAATAATGCATTTTTCTCTTTTTATTAATACATTCATATATCTATGTTTCTCCTCCTCATTTTCTATGTGGCACCTTTTTTTCACTTCTTAGTTACTCTCTCGTCGTTGATTTTTAAATTCAACTTTGACTATTCGTCTTAATCAAAAAAAATTTGATAAATTTCATATATTTTGATATAATTTGATTTGTCATTAGAGTTATTTGAACCACAATTTAAAATTTTATACATTCGAGCAATTTTTTTAAATAAGATGAATGGTCAAAGTTAAATTTAAAAATCAACGACGACATCAATTAAAGAACGGAGAGAGTATGTATCCAGAACAAAGAATAGCATTGTTTAAAAAGGTAGGAGTATATGATGATTGGAGTATAGAGGGAGTAGATATTATCGATCAGCATGGTCAACGCACGGATTCGTGCACCATGATCAATCCCTACAGCGCTCAAAGAAAAGATATATGATGATTGGAATGATGACCACGCAATTATATATGTACTCCGTATTCCTATTGTCCGAATAAACAGTCACATGACGAATCGTGTTTCTACAACGATCTCTAGCAGCTGGCTACGTGCCGATATCTAATTAAAGGATCAGAAAGAGCTAGCTGAGGATCTATGATTATCAGCCCAACAATAAAAACTACATAAGGATCATTTGTCTTTGTAGTTATATATAGCTATCTTTTCATTATTTTCCTTGTTATCCTAGAAGTGGAGTAGCAGAGGTGTGGAGAACTGAAAAGGGAAAAAAAAAAGATGAGAAATGGTCGGTCGCGGTCTCAATATCGTAATCAAATTAAGAAGACATCATTATATCATTGATTCGCTAACATTAGGTATAGTGCCGGCCGACAAATAGAGACATTAGTGTTTCCTTTTAAACACACTATATCGATCGGAAAAAGCATCCGACCGGATAATTAAGTACACAAAGCATGGCCATGTTAGCATACATATATATACTAAGCAGAGATGGAATCTGACGGTGCATGCATCCAAAGGATCATGTCGGCTCGATCTGGGCTAGCTCTTCATCGACAGATAGCTAGATTGATGGTTTAATACGATATAGTATTATTTTCTTTCTAAGACTACAAACTTTTGAAGATCACAAGACACCAATCATTTGTCACGATTGAGGTAGGTTACCGTTCTTCCACCTGCTAATTGCGACTTGAGAGTCGACTGAAAACCTGATCGACGGAGGACAGACAGTACTTGCCGGAGCAGCACACCAGTACGCATCAGTAATTCAGTACGATGCGCACCTGCAATCACATTACAGCAGTTAAGATGGCACCATCAAAATGCCCGTGAAATTCTGGAAGAAATTAAGCACGCACAGTTGGTTTCGTGATTACGCATCCGCTTTCCGGAGAACCGGCCGGCCGGCAGCTTCCATGGATCGTGCTCGTGACCACGCGCGGCTTTCCGACGGCACGTTCTCCGTCGTGCTTGCCTTTTCCATTCTGCGTCGCCGTGGTGCTGGCGCGTGGGGTCAGAGGGGAAAAGGTCAACAGCCGCTGGGTCGCTGGAACGACGACGAACGTACAGGGGAGGGACCAGGTGCGGGGAGGAGGAAGAAGAAGGGCAGTTTGGTCATTCGCGCCTCTACGTTGCGCGGGGTTGGAACTTGAGCTGAGAGCACGTCTCGAGACGGCGCCGGCGGCGGCTTTCGTTGCTTCTTTTGCGCATTTCTTTCGCTTCAGGCCAACTCACCGGGGGAAAAATGGAAAAAAAATACTCAATTTTATTCTTAAACTATACACAAAAGATTAATTCTATCTTTCAACTTTCAAAAAAATTAATTTAAAACTTAAACTTTGGTTAAAGACTCAGATTTTGAATTTCAAATTGATTTTTCTCTTAAATTGTAACTCTATCTTCAAATCTGATTGAACCATCATATTTATTATAATTAATGCAACAAAACAAGATCATGTATGAATACAACTTTTATATTTGCTGATGTTGGGCCATGCGAAGAATTAGATGTGAAAGTTATATCGAAATAATACATAAAAAGTGCTAAAATTTTAAATACTTCTATTATTTTAATAAATTGTCATTTTCAATATTTGTATTGCTTGAAGAGTCAATTTTGTTGAAGTGATATATGAAAAATATCAAAAATATAAAATATATTCAAATGTGTCGAAATGATACAAAAAATATTAAATTTTAAAAATGTTGTTTGTTGCATTAATTCTAAGAAAATTAAAATTTAAAATGGATTCAGAAACAAAGTTACGATTTGAGATAAAAAATTATTTGAAATTTAAAATCTTAAGCTAATGTGACAATCCAGATGCTGATGTGACATGGCATATGGGTAGCCACCTCAGCTGAGGAATGAATCTGAGTCTCAAATCAAAGTTTAGGGACTAGATTTTTGAAAGTTAAAGATAAAACTGAGCTTTCATGCATAGTTGAAAGACCAAAATAAATATTCTTCTAAAAACTCTAAGCCCTATAATTTTCTACCATGTTTTTTCATGGAAAAGCGAGATTTTATTCATTTGACATAGGAGTACAATCTTGCGCTAACAGATGTTCTATGCAGAAAAGTGACTGCAAATGTCAAACTGCAACTCAACGTGCTTTGTGCGTTTTGCCATGCCAAAAACATCTTTTAAAATTTCATGGATCCAATATCACTTTTGCTAACTATGTATGGCGCTTAGGGGATTCGAAAGCCACTTCCACGCCTCATCAAATTTGGGAGCACTTTCGAATTCACGTTTAGTTCACCGATAATTATCTGGATTCAGGTAGTAGGTATAGAACCTTGAAACAATTTTGTTTTAAAATCAACAAAAAAAAAACTCAACAAAAGAATTCATTGGTAATTGAACTAGATTGTCCTAAGCGTGTACTGTAAGTATATGATCAATTCATACAGAGCCCTTAAAGAATTTGGATCTTACAAATTTACAAAAGTGCCCTTAATCCCTTCCGTCTCTGTTTCGTTCGGAGTTCGGACCGGGCTTGTTCGCTTTGTTCTTCTCAACAGGAAGTTACACTCCCAAAAGTCGTCTTTGTCGGTCCCTCTGCGAACCCCCGTGATAACCAGCCATCCCTGCATCGACCCTCTTCAACCAGCGGCGTTTCTGCCCCCGAGCCGGCGGAACCAGGATCCGCCTCGCGCGGCGATCCGAACGAGCCCAGAGTCGCCCGCCACGGGCTTCGTCTCCCGCCGCATTCGGGTGAGGTTCTGATCTTTCTTCGGGTTCCGTTTCGGCGCCTGTGTTTGTCACATTCTGAGAGATTCGGGGATTTCGTGGCGTGTTTGTATGTAAAGACGTAGATGCGGGACTACTAATTGTTGGTTTGTTTTGATTCCATTGTCTAGATTGAAAGATGGGATTTTGATATGCTCTTTAATCCTGCTGACCTTTTTTTTCAGAAGTGATGATATGATGTCCAGGTGGTTCATCCAATTTTTGTTTCCGTTTCGCTATCGTTAAGGACGAGACTGAAACAGTGAAAGCGATGTCTCTGTTTCCAAGTTGCTTTTTTTTTTCCTTATCTAAAAGACTATGTTTCCGAGTTTGTTAACCAACAATATCCACCTTGGTTCTTCCAGCTGCGATTTTGCGGCTGTGGTTATCATTGTCAGATGTGCTATATGAGTTGATACGCCGAGCTATGACCAAATATTGTTTCAGCATCCAGTGGATCACCACCTTCTTCACCCTTTCCTCTTGTTCCGTTTCAATTCATGGTCTTGAACTGTTGACCCAGACAACCGCTCCATGCGGATCCACGCCACATGACCGGTCCAAAGCTTCTAACTTGGTGCTCTTCATTCTACTTCTCAGCAGGACATATATAGCGGTTAGTCTTCTTCCTTGTTACAGCGTCCATGAGGTGGAGGCGACATCCCTGCTGCTAGGCAAATCTGTGACTGGACGGGGACAATGAGAGGGGTGTCTGAGGGTCTGGTCATCGGAACCACGGTTGGAGTGGTGATAGGCGTGCTGCTGGCTGTCGGAATACTTCTGTGCTTGAGGTATCGGCATTCCCAGGCGCAGATAAGGAGCAGCAGTTCAAGGAGGGCGTCCATGGTTCCCATCCGTACCAATGGTGTCAATGCTTGCACCATGCTCTCGAGCTCAACTGCAGGGCAGGAGTCTCCGAGGGAGATTCAAGACCGTGAGACCTCTCTGCGGCTTGAAGGGCCTGGTAGAAACAGTATGATCTCGGCTTCTGGGATACCCAAATATGCTTACAAGTATGTTTCCTGAAGTCTTGCATATTTTTGTTATTGTAAGATTTGTAGTTATTTAATCAATTTGCCTAGCAACTGATCTTGTTTTGCTACCATGATAAATCAGTTGCTCATTATTCCTTGTGGATGTACTTAATTATTTTTGAAGCATTTGATAATTGCTATTAGTTGATCTTACTAATTTCCTTTACATACCTGAATCTATCAAGCCAGTATCTCTTCTTTTTCTTTTTTTCTTTGACATGTCATAATAATGGTTGCCATCAGAATGTTTAATAACGTGAAGAGATTAGTTTAGGGTGAGAATCTGCAAGATTTATCTCTAGTTAGATAGATGGAGAGAAACAATAGTGAGGGTGAGAACATATTGCATGGTGGCCATGTGCTTCTGGGTTGACCAAAACATCCAGCCACATGAGGATGTTTGGACGAATCAAATTGCAGCTGATAGGAACAAGTTGCAACATTCTGAAGGGTATCAATTTTGTACTCAATGAAATAAAGTCAAAAGTTGAGATACAATTTCGTATTGTATGTGTAACTTTATTCATTTAGTACTATACTTTTTAGTTCGTCACCCACATTTATGTATCATTGCATCACTTATGTAATTATTAAGATAATTCTTACATCATTTCAAATTATCTATTTACAATAGCAAATGCTCTTTCTGAATTGCAATTATCTTATCTCCAGGGAGCTCCAGAAAGCTACCAGCAATTTTACAACAATACTAGGCCAAGGAGCCTTTGGCCCTGTTTACAAAGCCAATATGTCTTCTGGTGAGATACTGGCTGTCAAAGTGCTTGCTAATAATTCAAAGCAAGGTGAAAAGGAGTTTCACAATGAGGTAAGCTAGCAGTTTGACGATTGTGTACAATTTGATCTTGATGTATATTTCTCTAGAGACTCTCTGGTGCTTAGTATTCAATTGATTCGTAACTTCAGGTCTTACTACTCGGACGATTGCACCACAGGAATCTGGTGAATTTGGTTGGCTATTGTGCTGATAAAGGGCAACGCATGTTATTGTATGCATATATGCCTAATGGGAGCCTTGCATCACACTTATATGGCATGTCTTCTCTTTGTTCTCGTGATAGTAACTGTTGATACATCTTGTTTTCTGGTAGCCTTTGTGATATCACTGAATATTGGACCACAATTCAAAAGGTCAAATGAACAGATAAAAAGATAATAGGAACATCTTGAATCACAACATTAGTTTGCCCAAATTTTAAGCTTTATTTTCTGTAGTTTGAAAGTCTTTGGTTACCGATAAACATAAGTACATAAACAGGGCAATGCCATCCTTTTTTTTTATCATAACACCCATATTGTCTCATATATATATTAAATGGATTGACACTACTTTAGTCATTGGCTTAGTCTCCATAACATATTCGTGACAAATAAATACTTGGGCTATTCTTGTAAATACATCTTTGATTACAAAAATCAGGAGGTAGCATATAACAATATGTATTTCGAAATAACAGTTGTATTTGACTTTTCTTTTCAAGTTTCAGGTGAAAAGAGTGCACCACTGAAATGGGATTTGAGAATCAACATAGCTGTGGATGTTGCCAGGGGTTTGGAGTACTTACATGATGGGGTAGGCTTTTGTAATGCATAACTGAAAGTGCAATATATGATGCAAGTGTATCCCTTGACCTTGTATAACTCAGTGCAGGCTGTTCCTCCAGTAATTCATCGCGACATCAAATCACCCAATATTTTGCTGGATCAGTCCATGCATGCTAGGGTATGATAAACATGTCTTCTATTCAACCATACAATATCTCTTCACCAAGTTACTGGCTCGCTCAGAACTCTGGTTCCCACATGACACATCAGATTTCATGCGTACTCTTGGTTCTGTTGCATTTATCTATAGTTCTGCTGTAACGAACCTTTGCGGGTCAGGTTGCTGACTTTGGATTATCAAGAGAAGAAACGGTTACTCGAAATGGAGCCAACATACGGGGAACTTATGGATATCTTGATCCGGAGTATGTGTCCTCACGATCGTTCACAAAGAAGAGTGATGTGTACAGCTATGGTGTTTTGTTATTTGAACTGATTGCTGGAAGAAACCCACAACAGGGTCTAATGGAATATGTTGAGCTTGTAAGAGTTCCCCTTACTTTTTATTCGGTTTTGGTATGAGGACACTAACTTCTGTAGATGCTGACTACAATGCAATCTACGACAGGCTGCAATCAACGTTGATGGAAGAACTGGGTGGGAGGAAATTGCAGATTCTAAGTTAGAAGGAGTATTTGATGTGGAAGAGCTCAATGATATGGCCGCAGTTGCTTACAGATGCGTAAGCCGTGTGTCCCGGAAGCGTCCTGCAATGAGAGATATTGTCCAGGCGCTGACCCGTGTGCTGAAACGTAGCCACAGCAGAAAACATCCTGGAAAAAGGCATCCACAGGCAAGGGGGGATGACGAATCTGTCGACCTGGAAGTGTCCGAGGTTCAATCGTCATTCTCAGGCCTTCAGAGAGAAGAGTCAGTAGGCAGTGTTTCTGATCTGCCAGATGTCTGACCAAAACTAACCTGATTTTTTTTCCACGATACTGGATCTTGCTTCTTTTCTTCAACTGTGCGATTCTTTCGTTTTGTTGATACAAAAATCACTATGGTCGAGTGGAAAACTTACTATCGGTAGAAATGCAGTTTTGAGCAGTAGGGGTGACTGGCGTGGATGTAAGTGTGTTGTACAGATCTGAATTGTAACTTCTTGATAAATAGAAGCTGATTGTTTGTTACCATCTCCAATGCATTGTAGATTCGCCGTCAATTGGGATTTCTCTGATTCAAATGTAATTTGAATTTGAACGGCTCCCAAGGCTTTATATATATATTAATTTGTTTACTTATGTATATATGCATCTGTGTACCTAGTACTCCCTAACTGGGACTTTGGCTCTCCCCTCATCCTAAAGGCTGCTACCTTTTGTAACTCTGTGTAAAGGAAAGTAATGAACGTACTCCCGATTTTTTTTTTAAAAAATGTCTGACAACAAAACAAAATGCAATGCAGTAGAACATTCTTAAGGCCTGTGGCTTACATTTCAGAGAAATTTTTTGACTTACAAGATGTTTTCTCTAAGCTCTCAACGAGCATTGACACAACATACTCATCCACAAACACACCTTTTCATCTGTGTTAAAAGTTCTGATACAATACTGAACTGCATGCTTCTGCAGAAGCCGTGATCACAAACAGAAAACAAAGCATTACGAAACAACAAAATGAATGAAATAAAGAACAGCGATGATCTCTCGTCTCTCGATCGACTGAAACCATGCCGAGCACACCCCATGCATGCATGACCCTCGTGGCGCCGCTGAATGGCTAGGCAGCCTCGCGCGCCGCCGCGGTGGCGGTGACATAGTAGGCGACGGTGATCCCTCCATGGACGAAGCACATGATCCCTCCGAGGGCCAAGGTGTGGCCGTGCTTCAACCCGCACGACGTGTTCGACTTGGAGTTCGGCATGGCTCCGGCGAGGAGCAGGGAGAATCCGGCGAGCAGAGCGATCCTACCGAACCATAAACAGATGCATTCAGTAGCTACCACCACAATTAAATACTCATAATGCTTGAAAAGTACTAGATGAAATCAACCATTCGTTATGATTCTCTTACCAGTTATACCATGGTTATAGTTAATCAAACTTACATATTCTATATATATGTAGAGTAAAGCTACACGTTCAAGGTTTGCAAAAGAATGCTTCAGACTATCAGATTTACGAATTTACCATGAGAGCACAATGGTGGTCGCTGCCAGCTTCCTGTTGATGGAGGCCCGGATGAACTCCATCTGAGAGCAGATGCAGGCACATCCACCCAGAAAGTTGGCTATCGCGTGGGCAACTACCAGGATCACAGCGGCTGCGAGGCCGAGCTGGTACGCTTTCTGGACTGGTTTCTCACATTGGATGAAGAGGATCGTCACTTTTTTAGCCTGCGGGAAGATAAAAACACCGATAATTTATCAGTCACAAATGATCATATGATCAGGTACTCTTTTAAGTCTGCAATAAGATCAAATACCAACGGCGATCAAGCATAATGAAATGAAAACATATGGTTCAGAAAACATTTAGAAAACTGAAAAGCCCTTTTGTGAAATATGAAGGAGATCGATCACCAATGTTTCGAGATCTTACTGTACCTTGTTTGAAGCAGCCTGAGCCTCAATTCCTAGTATACCAGCAGTAACATCCAGGGCCAAAACCACTACGCAGACCAGAATGGCAGCTCCCAGCTTAACCATTGTAGCGTGCTGTCAGCTTAGAGAAGATACTGGAGGAAGATCATCTGCTTACAATGGAGGGAGTTGTGACCCTTTTTATTGCTCATCTGCAGCAAGGGAATTTTCTCCAACAATGACACAGTTATGAAGCGAGAAGATCGAGACTAGCTGTCGCAGGATGCTTAAAGTGCTATACTTTACTTTGATCCTTTGTTACATCTTACTAGCTTTATTCCTTTCTTGCAGGACATGAGCAAAGATTGGCATCTCCAATGTGAAAGCCACCCATTGCATACTCGGATCTTCTTTTAGACAAGAGGGAAGCATGTGAGTTTGATTTTGTTCAAGGAAATAATTTTACCGGGACAAACAAAACCTTTTAACTATTTGTCTACGGCAACATGAATATTTTTGTTCAATGAAATAAGTTTATCAGGGCAAATGGGCCGCATTAACCTTATACGCTACTCCCTTCGTTTTTTAATTGACGTCGTCGTTGACTTTTAAATTTAACTTTGAGCATTTGTCTTATTAAAAATTTTTGATAAATTTCATATATTTTTAATATAATTTGATTTATCATTAGAGTTATTTTAAATCACGACTTAAAATTGTACATATTCGAACAAATTTTTTGAATAAGATAAATAATTAAAGTTAAATTTACAGCGATTTCGATTAAAGAACTGAGGGAGTAAGTTACTATTTCAGAACTTTAGTATTTTTCATCTATTCTATCCAGGGTCGTCCTGTAAGATAATGTAGGAAGATTACATGATCTAATCATAATAGTAATAATACTAGTTCAGTGAGAAAACAGACTAATGAATCAATTAAATATTAGAAAATCACGGATCATTCACCTATGATTAACTTACTAGTAATGCAAGATTACAGTACGCTTAGAGGCTCATCGTTTCTTGCTAACATTGGGAAAGAATAGTCGTACATGGCTGCATCCTGCTGACTCTACTCACCAACCACGTGGCGCCACGTCACAACCACGCGCCCTCCACCTCACCTGCTCCCATCTCCGTCCGCAGCCACACACAAATGACAAACACAAAGCGAATTGCCAATTTGCCATCGCCATCCATCACACGGTCTCAAAACACGTCAGGGCCCACCTGTCATAGGCACGCCAGCCCCCATTCCGTTCCTAACCGGCGACGCGAGCGACGAAAAGATCCAGGAGTAAAAAAAAAAAAAAAGGCGCGGCCAGAAAGAAAGGTCTGCCTTTGCGCGAACGGCGATGTCTCTCCCTCGGGCGGACGGCGGCGGCGGCGGTGGCGACGACTGGTTCATCGACTGCGGCATCCTCGACGACCTCCCGGCGGCCGCGTGCGGGGCGTTCCCGTGGGACGCGGCCGCGTCCTCGTCGAATCCCAGGTCAGCCGGGCGACCCGACGGCTTCCCCGCATCCGTACCTCCAGATGCGGCTGTTTTTTTAGCTTAGAAGGATTTGTACGTTATTATTAGTTTTTACCGATCGATTTCGTTAATACGGATTTCTTGATTGTATTGGGACGATGGAGATTTGCGAGTTCTGGCTGGGCGTCTGATGATGTACTACTAGCTACGGGTGGACGAGTCTTTTATGGAAGGATTAATTTGATACATGCCATTGACAATTTTGTGAAATTTGAAATATGCCATTTGGACCCACGTGTTATTCTTTTGGAGGGCTCCACTGTCATTGACACGTGGATGGTATATTTCAAAGTCTGCAAAATTGTAATGGTACGAATCTAATTTGCCCTTTAGGGAATCGAGGGCTACTTTGGTGGATGATGCATGTGCTCGTCTGTGTTGGATCCGTAAAGCCGGTTGCTTTATTCGGATCTTCTAGTATGTTATTGTGCAATCGACCTTGCTGATACTGCTTTTGTAATATATACTACCTCCGTTTCAAAATATAAGTATTTCTAGATTTGGATAAGGTCAAAAAAATTTAACTTTTACTTATAATATCTAGAAAATCACATAATTTTTAATATAAAAATATATTTTTATGAAAGTTTATTCCATTATGAATTCAAAAAATATAATGTTTATATAATTAAATATTATTAATTATAAATTATTAGTGGTCAAAGTAGTAAAAGTTTGACTTTGACTAAACTTAGAAATGCTTATATTTTGGAATGGAGAGAGTAATTGGTAAGTTTACGCTCTGCAAGATGACTTTTTTGGTTGACGATGTTGTTCTCGCGTCGCCTGGACCTTGTTACGGAGGGTGGAAAACGTGATGAATTCATGTGCTTGGAAGATCCACTGATTTAAGGACTAAGGACTAAAGAGTGCTTAGTTGGTGGGGGATTGGATGACTAGTTACTAGTCACAGCGGTGCATGCGAATGGATGTGCTGCTACGCCATGAATTCTCAAGATCATCGATGGATCCATAATACTGGGATGAGTCAACATAAATGTTCCCATCAATTGGTCATAGATCAGTCCCTATTAAATTACCTGCACTATAGGAATTGCTTGTTTCGATTCAGTAATTTTGATTTGTTTTGATGCTGGCTTTCCTGAACCATTGTGCTGCATATGGCAGAGACAGATACCTTACATATAAGGATATAGTGCTCTGATTAATTTTGAAGATGTGGCTTTGTATTCTTAGTTGAAACTAGGTACAGTCTTACTTTCTAGTTTCTAATTACTTGTCCCTCTCATTTTTTTTTTCCAGTGTGGACGTGGGAAATTATGTAAACACCACTGATGTCTTCAAAGAGCCTTGTAGTAACAAACGGTCAGGCTCACTTCAGACCTATATCCTAGAGTATGCATTTTATCTCATTGTATCACATCATCAATTCTGTAATTGTGAGTCTATTCAAAATTGCAGTTTAAGGGCAGGATCTTCCGGTAGCGGTAGGCCAACATCTAAAGCATGTAGGGAAAAACAGCGAAGGGGCAAGCTGAATGATAGGTATATCCGAACTGCAGTTTTGCTGACTCTAGACCCTGGAAAGAGCGAACCTGTCTCTGACCTGCCTTTCCAAATGCTTCATATGCTGTTAGGTTTGTTGAATTGGGGTCTACTTTGGAACCAGGGAAGCCAGTAAAAGCTGACAAAGCTGCTATCCTAAGTGATGCTACTCGCATGGTTATTCAGCTTCGTGCTGAAGCACAGCAGTTGAAGGACACTAACGATAGCCTTGAAGAAAAAATCAAAGAATTAAAGGTGAATAACTATTGATTACTTTCTTCTACACAGTGATAATAAGCTTCATGTTATTCAAGGGGCCATCACATTTTCGGGAAATTATACGATTTATCCTTTTCTGTGACTGGCGACCTGCTATTTTGGTGGCATTTTCATGAAGTTATTGACAAGACACTCCGAATTTTATATATCATTTATTCATTGTTTGTATTGTACTCTGTGATATGGTTCCCTTAAATGGCTAAATCTCATTGCTACAATCTGATTTGTTATACATTATAAGGAAACGTTTTCAAAGTTGATCCTTTCCTGAAGAGAATTAAGGGAATGTGAATATTTTCTTTCTTTAATTTGCAGGCTGAGAAGGATGAGCTTCGTGAGGAGAAGCATAAGCTGAAAGTAGAGAAGGAGAGCTTAGAGCACCAGATGAAGCTTATGACTTCGACTCCAGCCTACATGCCTCATCCCACACTGATGCCAGCCCCCTTCCCACAGCCTCCATTAGCACCGTTCCACCACCCGCAGGGGCCAGCTCCGGGGCAGAAGCTGATGATGCCCGTCGTCGGCTACCCAGGATACCCCATGTGGCAGTTCATGCCACCTTGTGAAGTGGACACCTCGAAGGACAGCGAAGCATGCCCACCTGTGGCTTGATCGCTTCCATCTTATGTGGTAGTAGTTCGTTGAGATTGTGTAAGCTGACGTTTGTGGCGCCCTAAATAGGCTTGTGTGTTGCGCCTTGGATGGCTGTACAATTTTTTGTGGAGAAAAGAAGAATGCATGGTTCTTGTTCTCCATAGCAACAATGTAAAAATTCTGTGTCCTATATCGTCAACAGCCTCCCCAGCTGAGTGAAACAATCAGTTACAACATGATGCCGAGCATCATCAGCAACACCATGACGACAAGCGCAGAGTTGACGCTGCCTGAAGACCCAGGTGCCGCGCCGTGGGAAGTGAAGCCGGGCGCGGTGATGACGGTCGGCGGCGAGTTGTTCCCCAGGCAGACGCCACCATCCGTGCCGTTGCCGTTCGAAACGGACGTGCCGTTGTTCACCACCGGCGGGCGGTCGCAGCCGGCCGGCCAGACCCTGACCTTCATCTTCATCCCGGTGGCGCAGTGGCCTGGCACGCCGCAGATGAAGTAGCGCACGCCGACGCCGCCGAGCTGGACGGCGTCGTTGCCCGTCCGGAACGTGGCCACCGGGCTCGCGGCCGAGCAGGAGCGGTACCCCGACCGGGTCACCTCCACCACGTCGTGCGCCGCCGCCGAGTACTTGAACACTGCGGAAGCACGCGTTGATCGATCAGTACGGAAAACTGTGGGTTTGAGTGAGAGGGTAATGGAGACATTAGACGTACCGAGCTCGTCACCGGCTTTGAAGTCGATGGACGACGCCCAGGATTTGAGGTCGGTCTTCTGGTCCCACGAGCCCCCCGGCTCGCCGACTGTGTAGCTGGCGCCGGACGCCGTCCTGAACGTGAGCGCCGCCACGATGATCGCGACCGCGAGCAGAGATGCTTGTGCCTTCGCCATTGTTTGTTCCGTACCTAATCCGGAATCACAGAAACAACTCGATGACGATGACGATGGTGAAGCAGTCTGCTTGTTCGATGTCCGCGACGGTTGATCGTGCGTGGAGCAGGATTATATAGGGGTTTTTAGGGAGCAAGGAAGTACTGTACTGGTGCTTGAACGTTTCGTAACACTTGTTTTCCGTTATGAAAGTATTGGAAAAGGGGTGATCCCCTGGTCGAAAAAAGGAAGTACTGTACTGGTCAAATAAACTTTAGGTTGGTGAGCATCAGTTAACCCTACAACTCTACAAGAGGTGTAGGACATGGTCTCTGCAAGACTCAGTCGAGTATGATTAACTAAATATATTTGCACCTAGTGAGTACTTAGTCGCGTTGATTTGGGTCAGGTGGCGTCCCAGTCAGTGAGAACCTGTCGTGTTCGTGTTAAAGTATATTTGGAATTCGTCATTCAGCGACCACGTCTTTAGATCTCGTTTCCTTTTTTGGACGAAAATTTCAGCTGTATAGCGATGGTCAATGATCATAAATCATACTGTGCTATAATTAACTGGAAACAGTCGCCGAAAACCCGTTGCCATCTCGTCTCTGCTAGATACAGTTCGGAGCATGAGCCAGCAAAGCTCTCCGGCGGCAAGTGCTCCGATCCAGTGCCTTCACTTCAGCGTCCTTTGTTCGATCCATGTCCAAGATCGATCGGTGGTGCGAGTGGCGGAGTCACCGTTGAAGACGCATGGGGATGGAGGAAGCAACCAGCGTCGGAATAACACGGCGGTGCTCCGGCGCGGTGGTTCGTCGTTGTGGTATCCGGCTGCCGTGGCATGCAGCACCTCTAGATGAACTATGGCCCTGCGGGAGGTAGGAGGCATGGCGGGTGAACCAGGTTGGAGGAAAGGGAAGAGCGGGATGTAACCGCTAGCGGCGGAGGTGGCGGCGGCGGCTGCCCGAAATATTGCTTGCAAACAGCCCTTGTGCTCCCAGCCTCACAACACCACTTTTCGCTTCCTCAATGGGTGCTAGAGCAAAGTCCGATTATATATATGTATAAAAAAAAATCATCTCCATAATAATCTCAACTAGGAGTACATGTCATGTAACAACAGAATACAAAAACACCACGCCAAAGAATCGATCGAGCACGTTCAATCACGTCTCACACAAAAAGCTAATTCCTTTTCCCCCTTAACAAAGTATTACGCCACCATTGTTTCTAGAAAGCCACGAAGCCAGCCACGACAGCGGCCAACCCAAGCCCCGCTAGCGACGCAACGCTTCCAGCCGAAGCAGCGGAGCTGGACGACGGAGGCACGGCCACGGACGGTCCTGCGGCGCGAGGCGCCATCGCCCCCGGCACCGGTGTCGGAGCCGCGGCGCCGTTGGGTGGTCCGTTGGTGGGTGCACCGCCGGCCGCGACTCTGACGGCGAGCTTCATGCCGGCGGCGCAGTGCCCGGGCACGCCGCAGATGAAGTAGCGGGTGACGCCGGCGGCGGGGAGCGGGACGGTGTCGTCGCCTGTCTGGAACGAGGCGAGGGGGCTGGAGCCCGTGCACGAGTCGTAGTCCGCCTTGCTCACCTCCAGCACGTCGTGCGCGCCGCGCGCGTACTTGAACACTGCACGCACGTTCGCATGATCAAATTACTGGTAAATGGTAATAAAAAGATTATTTGTGATATTGCAATTATAGACGAAATGTAGTGTGCCGTCGGAGAGGAGGGATTACATACCGAGTTCATCGCCGGCGCGGAAGTTGATGGTGGAAGCCCAGTTGGCGTAGTTGGTCCGGAGATCCCAGGACCCGCCCGGCGCGCCGACGGTGTAGCTGGCGCCGTGCGCGGTCCCGAGCACGGCCGCCATGGCCACGGCGACGAAGAGGAGAGCTCTGCAAGAACTTGCCATGGCGATGCAATGTAATGTAAGCTTGTGCAGATGGATCAAGCTAAGCTAGGCTGGGATGGAAGATGCCGGTCGATCGAAGGTGTGATTAGAAAGGAAGAAGACTGGCTTGCGTTGTGGTGTGGGATTGATCGCAAGAGGTGTATATATAGGTTGCTGGTTCTGGTTGGTGTGACGGCGTAAACGCGTTCGACGATAGAGAGCTTGGTCCGATGGTTGGACTCGATCACGCGGCAACTGATCAACCGATGTGCACCGACTGAAGCTGGAACGAGTAGAGCAAGATCACATCTGAATCGGTCAAAGATGAGAGGCTCATCTACCAGACCTGAAAAAGGAGACGATCGATCTTCGTTGACACGAGAGATTTAGTCCATATTCGTCACAAGAGATTTGATCCATGCTTCCGTCGTTTTTAAATTGTTGTTATCGTTGATTTTTAACATCAACTTTAACTATTTATTTTATTAAAAAAATTAATTCAAATTTAAAAAAATTGTGATTCAAACAACTTTAAAGATAAAGTAAATTATAACAAACTATATGGCATTCATCAAACTTGATATTAGAAGACTGAATAATCAAAGTTGATATTAAAAATTAACAGTGACATAATTTAAAAACAGAGAGAGTATATTTATAAATTTATCTGCAAAATTAGTCAAACTTACATTGACTCTAAAAATAAGATACTTATTCTTCGAAGGAGAGAGTATCCAAAACAAAACCATCTTTATTTAGATTACAAAGACAGCCAGTTACCGCTTACAGTCCGACAGTCAAATTGTAAAAGATATACTAGTATACTACCACATAATATTAATCTTTGTTCATCTTGCTCGTACAGTCAGAGCATTTCAGGATTATACAATACCATGCTGGTAACAAATATCACGGAACAGGTTTTGTGTACTGCCAGAAAGAGCGCTTTCTCCCTGCCCACTAGTACAGATATTGTGAAAATGCCAGATACAGGAAAGCACTTCACAATTGACAATGAACCTTAGCTTCCGGAAAAATCACAATGCTAGCATTTGAGAATAGATTCTCACCTTCTAGGGACCATCACCTTTGCTAAGCTCTTGGAGTAGCATTAAACCATCTGCCGATCCTGCCCCATTTCACCACTATAGCAGCTGCAAATCCGACGCCGAAACCCAGCCCGACAAAGAGAAACAAGACCACATCAACATGATGAGAGGACCTGTGTTCATTTGTCACTCCTGGAGTGTGGGGCGACACGCCACAAGGTAATTCGGACAGTGGCGGTCCGCACAGTCCTGCATTCCCTTCAAATGAACTGCTGCCAAATGTGTCAAACTGGCGAGCCTGTGGTATCTTTCCCACCAAGTGGTTGTTTGACAAGTTCAGGACACCAAGAAAGGTCAGATTAGTTAGCTCCTGAGGAATTATCCCTGAGAGCTGGTTGCTGGACAGGTCTAGTGATTCCAAATCAGTGATTCTTCCAAGTTGTACTGGGATTATTCCTGTGAAGGCATTGTGTGACAGGTTGAGTACACGTAAGGACACAAGTCTTCCAACTGATTCAGGGATGGCACCCTCCAACCTGTTGTTTGATAAGTCAATTGCTGTAAGGGTAGTCAAGATCCTTTCAAATGTCTTGTCAGACCCCTTGTATGAAATCTCAGTAAAATCTTGATAAAATTGATTAGGGGTTGTGAGGTTTCCAAACAGAGTTTCCCCTGAATTATTCAACTTCGACATCATCAATTTAAACCTCTCGAACCATTGTGGTCTCAAACTACCAGAGAAATTGTTTGAGGCAAGATCCATAATTTGCAAGAGAGGGAAACACTCCTCAGGTTTGGTATCCCCATAAGTATCATTTATGGTGCCATAGAATTGGTTGGATCTCAGTACAAGTACACGAAGGTTGGAAAACCCCATCAACCAAGAAGGAAAGGTATCAGCTATTTGGTTGTCTCCAAGGTCCAAAATCTCCAAATCTGTGCAATGAGAAAGTGCCCTGGGTAGCAGCCCTTGAATTTTATTGCCATGTAGATCCAACGTCTGTAAAGAACAGCTAGTTGCAATATTGGAAGGTAACATCCCTTCCAAATGATTCTTCCTCAAGTTTAAAACCCCCAACTGACCCTTTTCTATCAGACAAGATGGAATTTGACCATGAAAGTTATTATATGACAGGTCAAGGGCACTCAGCACAGGATCACAAATTGAAATAGATATCCACCCATTTATACTATTTTTGGACATGCTGAGATAGTTGGTGTAATTTAGATAGGAAATCCAGTTTGGAAGAACTGAAGAAAATACATTGTTTGAATAATCCAAGATTATTGCTGATGATTTTGGCATAGGAACACACCCTACAAGTCTATTGAAACTAAGATCAAGAACGTCTAGTACAGTAGTAAAAGGAAGAACATCCGAACTAAGTCCAATACTGGTTAACATATTATGTGAAAGATTCAAGTACGTAAGGCTACTGCTCCATGACTCCCATGACTGCATCGGTACCACCCCAGTGATGTTATTGCATGAAAGATCCAAATATGACATATAGTTCATACGAGCCAATGATCCAGGAAATTGGGTAATACTGCAAGCGGCGAGACCTAATTCGTTAGGTCCCAACAAATCTGTGGGCAAATGTCCCGCATTACCTGCTGAATCCATGACATGCAGCTTATTGTTGGAAAGGTGCAAACTGGTGAGCTTGCTTAATCTCCAAAATGAGGAAAGGTCCACCAAGCCTCTCAAGTTGTTAGAGTTAACATCTAGATGTTTCAAGTTCGTTAATTGATAGAATTCCTTGGGAAGAGAACCAGACAATTCGTTTTGGCCCAAGTATATAGACTCCAGCTGTGAAGGTGCCTTGTCAAACCCTCGTATAGGGCCTGAAAGCTGATTCATAGAAAGATCCAGCTCATGTAATGCCGGAAGAGTGAAAATAGATGATGGAATTTCTCCTACAAGGGCAGTAAAGAATTCAATTAGAATTTATTCCCCTTCCTACTAAAATTTGATTCTTAAAATGGCATTATTCATATCGCCAAAGGATCCCATGATGGCTTATTTTATTTTTGAACAAGGTGATTAGTTATATATATATATACAAAAAAAAAATCTCATGCACTAAATTCTTCTGAAAGATGGTCCTCGTTTTTACCATTTTATCCAGTTCAATTACGTGTTTTCCACCTTTAGAAGAAATCAAGAAATCACGTATTAAAATGAGCCCTCCCTTAGCAAGTCGAATGGATGAACATAAAGAGCAATTCAATCACTAGTTCCTTCATACTAGCTTTTTTGTGTTTCTATGATGTGAAAGAAAGTTGTTTTTATTTTGTGAAACATAGTACATATCCAGATGCTCATATACACCCCTAGAAACTTAGATACACATACAACTATTAACTCCTGAGAAACTGAGCCAGCTTTAGTTTGATTATTGACACCTTGCTGTCAAAAAGACTGTCGTCAAAAAATAATAATTTGATGTACATGCAAGCAACCATGTTGAGAGGAATACTCGAACCAACATCTTGCAGCAGTTTTCTTAGCAATGCAACATATTTGGAACCATACCCGACATAATAGCTAGATTCAGTCGAAGGTGCAGCTTTGCTATGGTGGATTATCTAAACTTAGTTGCTTCATATTGGCATGGGGTGTTGCCCTTAGTTTACCAATAAAAACGAAATTGACACCTTCCCATGAGTGCTACGTTTGCGACCTATATAAGCCTCTGTGCAATCTTTTTTGTCCAGTTATTGTTTCACCCCGTAGGCTAGTTTTGTGAGTGTTTTGCCACCATGTCACTTCCTGTCAGCCATTGACACATGATGGTAGCTCATTTCACGTGGTGTTTGGATTCTGGGAATGATTTCTTCAACCAGAGAGTTGTGCGCCATCAACTTCGCCTAATGATGGAGCACAATGAGCCATTGTGATGTAGAGTGGCATCAGTATTAGGGGAAAAAAAACTATCAAACTGGCTGTGTGAACATAGTGACCTTGTTTTTAGACAATTAAAGGATTGGATGGACAGGAGTTAAATTTACAAGCATGATACTTAAAGTAAGTAAATGGATTTCCTTTTCCTATAATAAAAGATAGTTACAAGTAGTCAACTAAAACATGTCACATTTCACTCTTGTCCACACCTCTGTATGACACATTTCATCTTCTAGCTTGGTCAATGCCGCAGTCCCGATTATCAAATCATTAATTGATGCTGGTAACTAAACTTGCATGCCTTTTTTGTCTAAATACTAGTATCCATTAACTTGATGTATGAGGTTTTTAATTGCTTTTCTATGGAAAAAAAAAACTATACGATGTTTAATTTGCATACGTATTACTCTCTCGGTTCCCGATATATAAGTATTCTTAATACCATCCATGACGAATAGAAAGATACAATATTTGATAACATACAATACTAATCGTCTGTTTCATTCATACAAGGTTCAGGAACGAGATGCATATCTTTATCCTCCTAGTGCTCTCATATCCTTGAGCTTGTCTTTTCCTTATTATATCAATGGTAAGATATACTGTCTCACTTGTGTAACTATTGTAACACATGGGGTGGGTGATGTACTCAAAAAAAAAAAAAAACCAAAGATGAGCTTAACAATATGATAAGAAAAAGGAGATAGCATATATTACCATAGAGATGATTATAAGAAAGATCCAGTATGGTTAGCTGAGTCAAATTAACAACTGAACTTGGTATACTCCCAGACAAGTTGCAGCCTCCAAGAACTAACCGTGCCAATTTTGTTAGCTGACCGATTGCACAAGGTATTGTACCAAATAAATCACCAAAAATTTCCATGGTTTTCAAGTTAGTGAGGTTTCCAAATGCAGCTGGCATTGGCCCCGAAAAGCTGGAATCAATATACATGTTTCTCAAATTTCTGAGGTTGCCAATTGCATCTGGCAATGGCCCCGAAAAGCTGGAATCAATATACATGTTTCTCAAATTTCTGAGGTTGCCAATTGAAGGTGGCAATGGCCCTGGAAAAATACAGTCCTCGATACGCAAGTTCCTCAAATTTGTGAGGTTACCAAAATAAGATGTCACTGAACCATGTGTTGCGCACTCATTCATTTCCAGCGTTTGCAAGTCCACGAGGTTTCCAACTGCAGAAAGTATTGACCTAGGCACTTCGCAATCAACCATGGTCAAGCTTCTCAAGTTTTTGAAGTTGCTTACTGAAGAAGTTGCTATCCCAGAGCCAGAGAAGTCAAATCCATCAAGTACCAAGATCAGCAAGTTTTTTTGATATCCAATCCAGGATAAGATTGATATCAAATCATTTATTTGACTTGGGTCCATACTGAGGTCCAGCTGGCGAAGAGATCCAAGTCTACCAAATGAAAAGAGAAAATCCACAGAAACATTCCCTTCAAGGCTTAATTCCTTTAACGCTTGGAAATTATTAGAAGACGGTGATTTAACATATGAAAAGTTCATCATCCCTAGTCTCAAAATCTCCAGAGAACTAGAATTAGATAACTTCGGCAAATGCCCCGAGAGATCCCAATTAGCAGACAAATCGAGGATCCTTAATTTTTTTGATTGAAAGGATTTGGATGGAAACCACCCCTCAAGATTAGTATCAGAAAGTTGAAGCACAGTCAAATTGAGAAAATCCATAAAGAACTCTGGAAATGGACCAGCAGTTATTTGGTTGTTTCCTTGGAGGTTGATCACACTGAGAGAACGGAGGCGTGCAAGGGATTTATGGATAGGACCGCTCAGGTCGCACTGGGCCAGGCTTAGTACCTGAAGATGTAGAACTGATGAAGCAAGAGATATGCACCACTCTTCTCCACTGCCAGACAAATCCACTCCATCAAGGCAGAGCTCTCGTAGATTGCTGAGGTTTGCCAATAGGTTACTGAGACTGGGTACCCATAATAAGTTAGGAGCGCCAAAAGAGTAGGAAATCATGGAAGCGTCATAAGGCACATAATCAAAGGAATTGGAAAGATCCAAGGAGACAAGGTTCACAAGTTTATTGATACTGATAGGTAATTGACCAAAAAAGCCTGAATTGGAAAGATTTAGGTGGGTTAATGAAGTGAACCTCTCGAATCCAGTAGCGGGAATATTGTCTGGCAAGTGTGATAGTGTGGCAATGCTACGTGGACCAAAATAATTCATGCTAAGGTCGAGGCGCTGAAGGGATGTGAGATTGAACACTGCAGGATCCAAGCCATAACTGGAAACTCCACGGTTGTTGAGGTCGAGCACCGTGACATTGCCAGAGGAGGCGTCGCAACCAACACCCTCCCAGAAACAGCAGTCGGTGCCATCTCTCCATGACGATAGCATGGTACTAGATTTACCGAAGGAGAATGACTTCTTCAGCTTGAGGAGCGCCTTAGCTTGGTCTGGATGGCACCGCAAAGGAATAGGGAGTCGAGTAACATTGGGACGGTTGCTACTGGTTGAGAGGTGTATGTAGAGATGTGCAAGAAAAAGTAGTAACACATGGCCGAAGGAAGCCATTATCGAATGGAAGTATGAGCTGAGAGGCTTCCAAAGAGGATCAGACAGATATAATGGTGGCATGTAGTGTAGCCATGTGTTTGTTATTCAAGCTTCATTCAAGTCTTCCATGTACAAAAATACTGGTCCTGATTCAACAATCAAAATTTCCAAGTCCTGCACTACTAATATTAACTTTCAAGTCACCCACTACTACAAACGCTCATTCGTTAATCGCTATTGGTATCGTCCACTACAAGGAAGTAGTTACCGGGTAATTGGAAGTCCAACTACCAAGACTTCCAAGTCAACTAAAGCAGCTACACGCCAGGAAAGGTGGATGATCGAAGAATACATCCATTCAGTGGCGGACCCAGCAGGGGGTCCGTGTGTCCCATGGCACACCCCAATTTTGCAGCAGCTAGTGAAAATTTTCTATATTTCGGTACAAATTTTGTATGATCTATCACTCCACAACATTAGTGCACACCCTGCACATGTAATTTGGGTCCGCTACTGCATCCATTTGGGAATTGGGATAAAATAAGATAGTAGCAACATCAAGGTCTTATTATGCTTCGTTCTTTGCTTGGACCGTCGACCCAAACCAAGGTTCTACAGCTCTTAAGAACACGAATAGTTTTGGCCCATACGACATGTAAACTAATAACTAAGAGTGCTTCATGAAGCACCAAGATGAGCAAGTAAAAATGCAGTTTGAAAGCCGCGAGCTAGCTCAAACATGATCAGCGGAGGCTAATATTTGAGCCCGACATTGGGGCTAGTGTTGCGGTAGGGTCAGTACCTCTTCTTGAGCTCAGGGATGGTCGTAATCTCCCGTGCGCCGGAGCTGTCGATTAACTTCTTCTCAGCCGCGGCGGCGGCGTGCCGGGTGCCCAAACAGGAGTACCGGACCCTGCCCTTCTCCCTCCCTCCCTCCGCCTCCACACCGGCCCGCCCTGAATGGCTGGCTCGCTCGGCGAGGCCGCTGACCGCCTAACCGACTACCGAAACCAGGGCCGATCAGGAATGGATCCCTGGATGCCGGTGGTGGGCGAGTAACTGGGCCCTACGCATCAACGGCCCACGGCCCAGCAGACAACTCAATCGGAGAAGGCACACAAAAGCGAGTTGGGATTATAACCGAACACTGCCATACACATTCGCTAAACTTCGTTAAAATTATGGTGAATAATTTGCTTACCACACTTTTGACAAGGTTAGGTAAAATTTTATGTCATACTCCCTCCGTTCTATTAAAATTTTATTTCTAGATTTTATTGACTACGACTTTGATTAATAATTTTAATAAATTTAATTAGTTTTAATGATATGATTATATATATTATGAAAGTATTTTTTTTATGAATTTAAAATTACAAATACTAGATTTTTAAATTTAACCGAATGTATAAAAATTATTAATCAAAATTGTAGTCAATAAAATTAGAAATTAACTTCTACTGAGACACAGACAGAGGTAGTATGATTTATCAATATGGCATGCCATAACTGACAAGTAATCAAATACTGACCCAAATGTTTGACATGCATTGTTTCGTAATCAACCAAACATGCCCACAAAACCAGCACTACTAAAAAAAGAGGTAAAAAAACTACTGGTAAAAAGAAAAGAAAACGTGCTTAACCTTTCTGCAGCCATCAGGACGGTATTCTCCTCTCCCCATTTTGTTCTAAAGGTGCTTTGGATGCCAAACAAGACCGAAAACAGGTTAAGTCTATTTGCATGCAAGAATTTCATAAGGATCGATTGAAACACAATCTAGAATTTTAAAGGGCTTAGGATTTCCGGTCAAAAGGAATGGGGGTTTGCAGGCTTGGGATAATCAGGCCAGGTACCATGGGCAGGGATTGCTTGAGAATCAGAATAGATACCCTGACAAGCACCAACAATTCACAGGGAGGGGATTCCTCACAACAGCGCAATACATTAATCCAGCATCTTGGCTTAAACCATCCAGGGAATAAATAGAACCAACACCCTAACATTCAACATTCCGCGAACTAAACCGTTCTAACATATCCAACCAGGTTCCAGATCCCCAAAGTTGAGCTTGAAAGATCCGCCGGTGCCAAATTTTGCAATAGGAGGTAGGCCAGTTTCCCTTGCTTCAATGTTTGCTGCCATGATAATCCACTTCGTCCCACCGCCATATGGTGCCATCCTCCCCAGCTCCAAGGATTGTGCTGGACAAGAAAAAACAGTATCAAATTTCTATGCATTCAATTCAAGATGTAAAAACAAAATGCAAGCAGACCAGGGGCAATAGGAATCATGTAGGTCAAAGTAGAAAGGGGTCATGAGGAACAATAAGTAGTAGGGAGGTACCTTCCATCAAACGATACTGCGGTCTGCCTTATTGGTGATTTGCATTGCTGATTGGATAGCCTGAAAATGACGATGTGTTTAATCCAGTAACATAGGATTTAGTAACATGTGGAACCAGTGAATGCAGAGCACAAGGGTGACTGAACTTCTTGCAGTTACAATTACCTAGCAATTAGAGAAGGTGGGCTGGACTGTACTTCCCATACATAGATTTTACCTTCACGGTTGCCTGTTTAAATAAACGGATGATAGTTACAGCAGTCCACATATAAAAACGCGTATTCCATATATTTTCACCACATAAAGTAAGAATTATGTCTTAGTCCAGAGCAAATTTTTCTATGAAAATCATTCATCTGTATGACTGTTTTGTAATAGAACATATTTAGCAACTTGTGACGAATGAAAATTAGAAGGAAAAATAGTAATTTTGCACAAAAAAATGTTTCAGAAGTTTAATAGTAGTTACCTATTGCCAGTTGATTGAAGTGAAAGTCACATGAAAATTTGATAAACCAGATGTCACAATCTGGCACAGGGTACTTTTGAAGAATATCAATGGCACCCTACATAATGAAAGAGGAAATCATACAAACTCAGATGAATAAATTTTGTATGGGTAGTCAAATAAAGATCTACGACTGAAGGTCAAATTATATAACCTCGCCAGAACTTTGCTCTTTTGTTTTTGGTTCCCAAAGCACAATTTCATTGTCAACACTCTGCAAATCCAAATTAGCAAAGATCAGATGTGCTCTCATTCAGGTGGCAACTACAATTAGCATTAAATGAAGAGGTTAGGTTTGTAAGACTAGTCACTAAGATGCGCTCATCGCTTGGCAAATTTGTGTAGTGCAATAATAAACTCCCAGGGAGAGAATTAAACAAACAAATATGCACCCATTGAGGGGACTGTGTTGTGCAAGAACTGACAATTTGAAACCATTCCGATGACTGCACCATGCAATTTGTATTTTTCTAAAGAATAACCTTTGACAGGATGAAGTCACCAAGCCACCTAGTACAATCAACATAGTTAGTGTGTATTAAAGCAATTGAAACCTGAAAGGAAAGAGAAAAAACAGAATGATGCCACGATAGCTATGTCAGTTATTAGTTTCCAAAAGAAAAGATCCAAAGATAATTACATGCTTAGCATACCGGAAATTGTACATATTTTGTTGGAAATTTTGATGGAAGGTCAGTCCACGAATATGATTTGTCAACATATGGCCAAAATTCTGTTATAAAATCGACAGGCCATCAGTGATATGCACCTTGTGAATGTAAATATGAAGATAACTTGGAATAGTTCTCTACCTTTCATTGACCAAATTTTCACAGTATTATCCATACCACAACTTGCAAAGCAATTGATATCTCTAGGATGGAAGTCCTGCAGCCAAAAATCAATTGAGCAGGATTTAACAGAAACACGAAATAGGTAGCAGTCATTGTAGAGCCCAAAGACTATTTTAGCTTCGGTGTAACAAGCCAAAGGGCTACTAAATAAGAAACAGTATCATCAGAGATGAGAAGATCTTTAGGACGCTTCTAAATTAGTAAATTAGTAATATTCTAATGCATTGTAATTTTAGGATGCAGGAATAATTACAACACTCAAAACTTCATTCCGATGACCTCCTGCCCCAGCAAAAATCAAGATACAGATCCCTGTATGGAGATTCCATAGCCTAACAGATTCATCCTATTCAATGCAAAGAGAAATAACGTCAGAACCAAAAACAAAATTGTATTCCCAGCTGTAGAACAAGTTATTTACCAACCTTGCTTGCAGAAATGATGAGCGAAGGCTTCAGTGCCTGGGATCTTATCTCATTAATTGAATCACCGTGGCCAACAAAGGTCTACATCATTTTATATATAAAATAAGATAGTCGCTGCATGTAGTTTGTATGGTAACTTAGTGGCTACATATAAGGAAATCAACCAGGTTATGCATGTATTTACTGTAATACATTTCTTGAAGTATTTAACATCTACAATCTTCTGTGGAAAGTTAAAATTTTCTAGAGGTAATGATACACAGCTAAAATACCATTCCCTAATGAATGCAATTTTCAGATGACTTTCTGTACTTTACACACAGGTGGGGTGGCATTTATCAAGCAAATGATGCACATTTATACAAATGAACATCTCATTCTACTTTGCACTAGAAACATACACAAGCTTGAGGGTAGTAGACCTTATCTAACTTCTCGGTAGCACAATTGATGACCCGAATGATCCCATTTATTCCAGCTGCCACCAATAGCGGTGAGCCATTGACATGATCACGAGCCCAGCTTAGAGTGTAGAATGACTCATCCTTCTGAAATACATAGATATCGCTAGAATTAGAGAAAGCATATTATAAAACATATATCAGCAACAAGATTCTGGCATTTTCTTTCTTACATCCTCATCAATGTAGGCTTGTAGAAGAGCAAAACTACCATCCTCCAGGCAGCGATAGGTTGTCACCTGCAAGATGGAGAGGTAAGAGAGGTGATTCTAAAACAGAAACAGGGTGAACAGCATTTTTTTCCTCTCAGAAGCACAAAACATTATCCTTCTTAACAATTGTGCACTAGTGCTCCATGTGTGATCTTGAAAAAATTGTGCACTTGTGCTAGTATCTGGATTCTAACGACATTCCTCCAGCAACCGAATTTTTTTCCCCTCAAAAGTTGCCGCTTTCATCCAATGTATCAAAATGTGTAGCAATTACCACCATGTTTCAGCATGAAAATCATATTATTGTGAAAACTTCAGGCCTCAAACCCTAACAAAACAATGACTCAGAGAATCAGAACCTCCAGCTTTTAATCAAGAAAAAAGTTATCAACCCAAAATCCGCAAATACCCACTCCAAAGTCATATCTCCCCGCTACCACTCGTTGCTAAAACTTCAAGAAAATTGAGAACACACAATGACAAGATACATCTTTAATGAACAAGGAAAATGACAACAACTATAATGATAGCAAGCAAATAAGGAATCAGAAGCTTACGCGATTGCCGCCAACAGTGGCGAATACATCGTAGTACCGGGCATCCATGAAGTTGAAGCCGATGGCATAAAGGGGGCGCTTCCCCTCAGTGTGCTTGCCGCAGGGCTTGTACTCCCGCTTCCGGGTGGGCACAAGCGACCCCTCAGCCGCCTCGCATCCCAGCCCCTGCCCCGGGCCAAGCTTCGCCATTAACAGAAGCAGCGGGAGGATATTCTGCTCCTGCAGACCCACCCACTCCAATTAGTGATTGAACCTTATTTGGAAACCAAGAAATGACGCAGTAGAGTAACTAGGATTTCAAGCTAGGGTGCTGTCAATAAAAATAAATGTCCTCCAGCACAACCAATTTGAATTGCAACTTAAAACAGAAGTCTGAAAGCTAAACAACATGTGTTCCAAGCATAGTAAAATAAACAATAATTAAGTTTTGAATTTTTCTTTGCTTCAATTTTCCCAAAAAGAACACACTATCTTAGAAAAAAAATTATATAACACCGGTGCCATAGAAATTATGTGGCACCACCCTTTGGTGGCTCGCTACATAGTCGCAATCTCTGCATGCAACTTCTCTTTCCTAAAAAAAGGTGCCCTAGGTTGGTGGTGCCACATAATTTCTCCTTGTTTTTCTAGACGCGCGTCTAATGCGTCTAAACGCAAGACTTGGGGTTGGCGTCTGGTTTAGGCCGTAGTCGCCGCCCTAGACGCAAAGTGTGTCTAGATGTGTGTGTGTAAACGTGCCAAATAGACGTCAATTAGATGTGTCCATATACCGCATCTTACGTCTGGCCGCGTCGTGCGCGGGAGAATTTCATCTTCCCGTCGAAACCCACGTAATTTCAGGGCAAGTGCTGAAGTATATATAAATCCCCCCCCTTTCTTTTCTCATTCTCTCTCTCCCCATCGCCACCGCCCGCACCAGGTCTCTCTCCAACACCGCCAGCCTCCTGCAGTTGTAGGTTTCTTCCCATTGCCATGTGCTCTCTGGTCCTAGTCTCACTCCATCGCCGCAGCCCCTGCCACTCTACGATATTTGTCAGATATTCATGCCATTTCTTCACATATTTCTCATGCTACAGTACAAATACATCTAATGCATCTAGATGTCGTCTAGACCGTCTAGAAGCTAGACCTCAGCTCGTCATCTGTTTACGTCCCACGTCTAAAAAAAACAAGGATTTATTTCTATGGCACCAATGCCATAAAAAAATTTCCCACCATCTCAACTTTCTTCACGGTTACAAATCTGCTATGCCTGATAAAACCCTAGAGTAACAGCAATACAGTTGGGGTTTAAATCAAGGGATAGAGAGTCTCGGTTTAAATCGATGCTTGGGCTATCATTGCTTGCCGGAGATAGATCAGAGGCAGATCTACCAATAGGACAAGTAGGGCGGTCGCCCTACCAAACAGGACTGTTTTACCTCGATTAGGGGCGCGGGGCAGACCAGATCATGGCAGCACACGGGGCGTGGCGGTGGCGCGGATCGGCACGGCGGCGCGAGGCGGGTCGGACAGGACGGGGCTTCTGGTGATGTTTGGATACAATTAGGTTTGGGAAAAGCTATGCAACGGGAAATATAGAGGTGGATTGAGGTTAAAGAGTGGGCAAATTATTTATTAGCCATCCAAAAAATTTATAGCTCTCTATTAGTCACTCAAAATTTTTAATTTCCTATCAACCATCAGTGTTAAATTTTTTTCCTTATTCGCCACCAAAAAACTTATAGTTCTCTATTAGCCACTCAAAATTTTTCAATTTCCTTATCAACTATCAGTGTTAAATTTCTTTCCTTATTCGCCACTTCTATACATTTTGGGACTTGAAAAAAACTAATTTACTCTTATATCATTTTTTACTAAGTTTCCTCATTACCCATTCTAAGGAGAAGTTGTTGGGTTTTAGGAATTATAAAATTTTCAAGAGGAATAATTTCCACTTTCAAATCCTATTCAAATTTAAATTTAAAAATTTAATTTTAACCATGTTATTCACTTTTAAGCTCGTGGGCCATAATGTGGATTTTATAAAAGAAGATTATTTTCATCAAAGTCTTGTGAAATGAATAATGAGAAAACATAGTAAAAAAAGATATAAGAGCAAACAAGTCTTTTTTAGGACCCAAATGGATGAAAGTGGTGGATAAAGAAAGAAAGTTAACATTGATGGTTAATAAAGAAATTGAAAATTTTGAGTGGCTAATAAGGAACTTAAAGTTTTTTGGATACCTAATAAGGAATTCTTCCTTAAAGAATTGCGTATCTATTCTTTTTTCAAGGTTAAAGAATTGCATATCTATTCCTTTTTCAATATTTGTCGGTAATAGATTGGAGATAGGGTAATATTTTTTATTGAACTAAAATATTCCTGACCAAAATAAAAAAAATAATACTTTAATGCTTTGTTAAGGGTAAACTTGTAATTTCACACCATAATGATGTTATTTCCCATCCAAACCCACCCCACCAGTGGGTTACAAACCATGGAAAATGGGAGCATCATTTCTCTTTCCCTAAGGTTAGCTATTTCCCTAACCCAATACCCAAGCAAGGGAAATAAGTCATCCAACTCTCCATTTCCCCAACCCAAGTTACATTTCCAAATCCCCAAACATCACCCTATTCCTCTGACGGCTAGGGAAGAGGAAGAAGAGAGTAGACCTTTTTTTTTCTAGGATTAATATGATACATACTCTCTTTGTTGGCTTCTCTTTCACAGGAATTAAAAAGGTTGAAAAATTAGGATGTGAAGAAATAAATGGAAAAAATTTAAAAAATATGATGATAAGTAAGTTAGGGCAGAGCGACTACATGTTATTATAATTTTTTAAATTTAAGATATGCCATCACATTTTAAAAAGTACTACCTCCATTCTTTAATTGTTGTCACCGTTGACTTCTAACATCAACTTTGACCATTGTCTTATTCAAAAAATAAATTCAAATGTATAAAATTATAAAATGTAATTAAAATACCTTTAATAATAAAGTAAGTATAACAAAATATATGATATTCATCAATTTTTTTTGAATAAGATGAATAGTCCAAGTTGAAGTTAGAAGTCAACGGTGACAACAATTAAAGAACGGAGGGAGTAAATTAATTAGTATGAAATTTTTATCCAATTACTGTGAAATTATGCATTGCAAGAGAGAAAGAAAGAAAGACCTGAGGTCATCTAAAATTTATTGAAATATATTTTTATTTCCACCTCTAACAATTTTCAAAAAGTGGTTCTTAAAATTCTAAATAAGATCAACTTATCCTTTAAAGTATCTCTACCCGTAAACTTCCCTAATTCAATTTAACGGGTTTAGTTAGAAAACCATATCCAATGATACCCTCATACAAAAATCTTTATTATTTTCATGTTTCTAACTAAGAGAAGTTTTGGGTTGTATAAATAGCAGGAGAGTTTTAGGGTACTATTGTAGGTGGTTTTATTAACTAAATTTCATTAATTTAATTTTGAGGAGGTTAAGGTGAGCTCTTGGAGATGCTCTAAGAAAGGAAAAGAATAAGGAGTAAGTATGTTGCATTGTGGTCAAATAAGTATATACTTTGTATATATTTGTATTAATTATTTGTGAAATTAAAAGTAGCTATTTGAAATAAATTATAGTTCTACTAAATTCTTAAAGCTACTATGCGTTATAAAATTTTCGAGCCAATGTGCTTGGCTAGCTCTCAAACACTCCCTAAAGTTGACCCTCAAATTGATTTTACTCAATTTTGTAGTGGTAAGACTAGGCTTAGTCTTTCTTCTTTGTGGTAGGAGAAAGAAGAAAGACAAAAGACAGAAGAAGATTATAATCAATTCCACCTTAATGAATATTGACTGTCACTCTTTAGGCACTGAAAACTCTCAGCGGGTTTGTTGAATATTTTTCTGTGCACTCATCCGTATGAATATGAATCTTCATACAGTTTAAGATTTAGATTTGGAGCAATGCATGAGTACCATGAATATAAAGAGCAGTATCCGGGTAGATATAATTTCCCTGTTGTCTAGGATGTTTGTAACTTGATAATATACTTATCTATAATTTAATGTAATTCTTCTTTCATTAAAAAAGTTGCCCTTAAATAAAAGACCAAATTCTTATTAAGCACCGAAAATATTAAGAATCCTTAATAAAAATTTAAAAATGATATTTATTAATTATAAATCTAAAAAAAAATTTCTATTCTTTATATCACTCTCTACTTTTATCTACATCTTCATCGAAGACGTGATTTGGTTTGTAGGAAAAAGAAAGTGTGCGATATTGTTTCTTTGAAAAGAAGTGATTAGAGAATATTTTATTTGTTTTCTTAGAATGACTTAATTTTTAGAGTTGAGTGCCATGCATAAA
>BCLF01000071.1:655395-700903 GCA_001602275.1 Zoysia japonica | reverse complement strand
CCTGCGCGGCCACCGCCTTCGCCGGCGGCATTGCGGACGCGGCTAGGGAGGCGCCCCTCCGCCGGTCGGATCCCTGTGCGCGTAGCACCACCGCGCGGGACGGGAGAGGCGCGGCTGCAGCGCTGGCGGAGGCGGCGGCGGTAGGGGTCGGCCTGGCCACGGAAGAGGCAGCCATCGGAAACTTGAAGATAGTTTAATCGGAATTTTTTTGGTAAAAATAAAAAGGAAACGGATGGGTTTATATTTCGGTGGCCTTTGGAAATTTTGGCGCTGGGTTGGTGGGGAGTCGTCCTGGACCGGGTCAACGGAGCGACGGCGAGCCGCTCGTTTCCTCTCTTCTCCTGTTTCTGCCGTTGGATCGGGGTGGTAAGGTCGACGCCGGCGCGGGAAGGGCGTCCAGCCACACTTGTTTTTTTTTTTTTTTTTCAAAGGGATATTTCCTTCTCCTTCTCGGCTAATTCAACATTATTGGGTTTGTTTTCTTAGGATACATTAAATGGTGTGAAAATGATATGAAAAAGGCAAATGGTTGTATCTCCGTGATAACAGCACCGCTGACAATGATATTTAAGTTGCATATACTTTCTCCGTCTCAAAATAAATATTTTTTAAAATTTTTAAAAATCTATTTTGGTCACTCATCTTACACAAAAAATTTGTAAAATTATTATTTATTTTAATATAAAATTATTTATTATCAAAAGTAATTTAAATTTAATTTATTTATTTTTATATTTTAATAATTTTTTAAATAAAACAAATGATGAAATAGATTTCAAAAAATTAAAAAATAACACTTATTTGATGCGGAGAAAATAGATTCTCTGCTGCACGGCGGTGGTCAGATCCACCACTGCCACAGGTCAGCAGTCGTGGCAGAGCAGAGGGAGAATCGGTTCAATTTTATCGTTAAAATATACTCATTTCGTCTCAATTTATAGAGAATCCGTTCAATTTTATCGTTAAAATATACTCATCTTGTGTCAATTTATAGGTTGTTTTGGCTCTGAGTATAAAAATTAAAAATTAAAGATAGTAAAAAAGTTCGAATGTGCTGAAAACGAGTAATAAAAAGATAGAAAAATATTAAAAAGAGAGAGTGTATAAAAAAGTGAAAATGATTTATAATTTAAAAAATCTTAAAACTTTTAAAATAACTTATAAAATTTGAGATCGAGAGAACTTTTTTTTTCTTTATTTCAAAGGAGACTTTACATTTTCCTAATTAAACACCAAAATTAAAGGGTCGAGCACGTGATGACTGTACGAACAAAAAGATTATATATTTTTTAAACGGGTGATAAATATAATGCCGTACTGCATCATAAGTCAAGACCAGCAAGAGTCTTTGATCTTTCACGGCACCTAGTTACCTTTTCCTAATGCTCTTGTTCGTCTACTTAATCAGACCGAGTCATCCAAGTTAATCAGTCACACGTGCTTGCTCACTCGCGCACCTACCTCGATGGTGAGAAGCTCTCATATTTTCTCTTCTGCTGTGAGCCGCCGCCCATGCTTTGCGATGCAACGCCGTCGCGCCTACGCTGTTATCACTTGGAAACTGGGCCTGATTAGGTATAGAGAAAAAGCCTTTTTCCTCCTAGCTATAGCTGGAGAAGATGCCGTCACGAGATACTCTGACGATATTCAAAGGGACGGAGGCCACCACATATCAACGTCAGTAATTCACAATCCGCAGTCAATAACCAACCATGAGCTGACAAATTCAGTGGAAGCCCAGAACCATAGCAAGTAATGCCTCCCTCCCATTCATGAAAATGATTCACATCTGGCATAAATCCACTACAGAAAGCCAAATCTTTAATAAATATATATATCCTACCAAAATGGTTCGATGAGATGTCGGTGCCGATAGCACTAGCAGCGGCACATCACTAGTCTAATATAGCACACTAACACTGAAACTGCAGCGATAAATTCATCCAAAACCCCCTATTTCACAGAATCTAGAACTTTCGAGGACAGATGAGGTGCCTTCAAACTTCTCGGGGTACGGCATTGGCATTGGCATTGACATTGACATACTTGCCAACATATGCCTGCATGAAACAAAGATAAGTTAGATCACAGAATGAGGTCGTAGCTGGTCTATTGGACACAGGATATGAACGAGTTGTGCAGGAGGCTGAGGCAGGTGACCTGCACTAGTTTGTTTAGCTTATCTTTCGAGAAGGCCATGTAGATATCGATCTTTTCTTTCGTTGGAGGAGTGTTTTCCACCGTGCTCGTAACTTTATCAATAACCTTCTTCACAATGGTTTTGTAAACCTCTCTGCTCAACTGACCCTCCTTCCATGTCGGCTTAAGTGCCTCTTTCACAAAGTCAGCAAGCGCTATTTTAAACATCTTCAGTGCCTTGGAATCCTTGCTCTTCTTATTCTCGCCGTCTTCATTAGCCTCTGCATCAGTATGTTTGGTCTCTCCTTTCTTTTTTTCTGAAGGCATAGCATCATTAATAACAGAAGCAGCAGCTTGGATTGTCGATGGACCTGAATGAGGCAAGGGCATAGAGTTGCCAGTACTGCTACCAACAGCCACTGGCATCTGAGATGTCTGAGGAGCATGCTGGTGCTGTTCAGGAGGAACAGCGAGTGCAGGTTGCACCATGCCTGCGTGTTGCTGTGCCCAAGGCCATGGATTCGGTTGAACAGCTGGAGGCACAGTAGACGAAGTGACCATCAAGTTCGAATTCATATTGGGCTCTGATGATTGAAGTCCCACAGAACCAGCATTTCCAAAGTATTGTGCCAATGATGCAGTAACACGGTGAATGTCTTCGCTTTTAGCTGCATTGTGAGGAACAGAAGCTCCAGCCATATCAGCAGAGCTGGAAGCTGGCACATGTGGAGCAATCGTCTGGAAATGCTGCATGGTTTGTATGCTTTGAGCTTGAGCACCACTGTCTTGACCCAGCCTAGGCAAGTCAATTGCTGCCTGAGGCTGTCCAGTATGCACACCTATTGGAAGATCCTGTGGAACTTGACCAGCAACACTGAAATTATGCAAGTTATGTGCAGAGAGATCTGGCAATGCTTCCAATCCAAGACCATAGCCAAGTTGGCCGTGTCCTGTATGGGGACCAACTGGGTGGCCCTGCACACTATGAGTTGAGTTATTCGCAGCTGCCTGGGTACCTAAAAACTGGTCTTGCGGGTGAACTGAAAAGCTACTTTGCTGCATGTGGCTATTTGAAGGCAATGAGGATGTGTTATTCTGCAAATGGGCGGTTACTGGAAGACTTGGTGGCCCATGAATTTGAGAAATTGCATCTTGGCTCTGAAGAATTCTGCCCAAGTCCTCAGCTACATTACTAGCATGCATCCCTGAATGCATACTCAAATTGCCAGCAGTTCCAGGTGCATTGTGACCATCGGTGCCGGACACCTTGTCATTATTCATGCTATCTGCACTATGTTGGACAGGCGTTAATAGCTGTGTCTGCTGTGAAGCAGCAACATCACTTTTGTGCACTTGCGAACCAAAATCTTCCGGGGGAATAATCTGGTACTGGCTCTTTCCAGCATCTTTTGGATGACGGTTTTCATATTCATAGCGAGAACCAGTTCTGCCAATACTCTGAGAAACAGGATTTTCCCTGTCATCTCTGGATACAATCTGCGAAGTTGCAAGCACAGAATTATTTTGTTCATCCCAGCTTGAAAAATTTCCTCTTCCTGTAGCCCCATCGTTGTAGTTCGAAGGCTCATCAGGAGCACTCAGTCCAATCTGACTCTGGGGAGCTTCCTCATGGAGATACGGACAATTTGCACCCCGGCGACAATGACCAGCAGCAAAAAATTTACAGGGGTTTTTATTCACCCTACGAGGCTCAATCCTATTCCCATAGGATGGATCAGGGCCAAGCCTATCATAGGCATTTTGCCTAGCCTCATCTCTCCAACCACCTTGAGGTGCAGAGTCATCATGAGCAAATCGACAACTAGCACCTCTGTTGCATCTCCCTTTGGCAAAATTATAGCATTGATCTGTAGATCGGTACTCTCTTTGGGGTTCAGATCTTTCCCAGGCCTCATCATCGAAGCGACCACGAGAGTGTCGGCTCTGTAGAAAGTCATCCTGTTCTCGTGAATCCATAAATTCCTTGCTCTGGTAACCATACCTTTCCTTTGGGCCGGTAGGATAATGCTCTTCAAATGGCTTGTGACCACCATCTTCATGAGGAAACCTGCAATTCAGACCTCTTCGGCATCTACCAGCTATGAAATCTCTACAAGGCAACAGCCCTCCGGAAGTTCTGCCTCTCTCAGTCCTCCATTCAGCACCACGGTCAACAAAATAAGGACTTCGGCTTCTGCTCCTGCCTCGCCCTCTGCTTCTGCTCCTGCTCCTGTTTCTGCTTCTGCTTCTGGAACGACTTCTGTTCCTGTAAACAGAAACATGAATGGTAGAGAAAATGTATTCCTAGTAAACTAAATCCTGAAACATTAAAACAACAATATTCCAGTAGAAGTTTAAGAGTTCAGAGACAGAGAGAGTTGTTCTTCACAAGTAATGCATAAAAGACCAAACTCCTAGTATGCAACTCCTGTTTTTAGTTCATGCAGTACTTCACAGTGCCGGGACAATGATATAACTTGATTTATTTTTACATAAACTGAAATTTATGTTCTGTCTTCGATGCTTCCACAAATCAAATGTCACGTAAAATTAATTCGCAAACTAGTCTGTGAACTGTTTGCAGGGAGCACATAATCAAATTGCCATTACTTGCATACTCAAGGAAGCTAATCAGTTGTTCAACAGTACCTGCGTGATCTGCCCCAAACACCTCTAGGAGATGGACTGCGACCGCGCTGCCTCCACCCATCTGGGTCAGAAGGCATCCTAGAAGAGTATTCACGATTAATGGCACCCCATCCATCACCGCGTCTTCTGTCATCTGCATATTTGTTTATACCTTGGTTGCCATGTGATTTTTCCAAACCTGCCTTACCCCACCCTTTATCATCATGCTCATCAGCCATTTTGGAAGGCTGTAATCTTCCAGAGGATGCTTTAGAATATGTTTCCCTCATATCTTTATTGAGCCCATCAGTGTGTTCCCGCTCCTGTCCACCTTTCCGGTTAACATCCTTATTGTGAGGAGACTCTCCTTCACTGATCACAACTACATCAGGAGGTCCTTCCTTTGTGTCCCACTTAGAACGGTGTCTCCTAGATTCACCAGTCATTTCAACCCTTATTTAAATCTCACGAAATAAGATGATCAAGTTCCAGTAAAAGGCCCTCCTTGCACAACAATTCTTCTGAATCTCTGAAAATATTCAAGGAATGTGTATTATAGTTACAACTGCCCCAATAGCAAAACTATAAAAATGAGAGAGCTAGGTAGACAAATAATATCAGCTGTACAAAGTTGAGATTATGTTCTTGTTATAAATATTAAACCACTAAAACGTTTAAAGTAAAAAAGCACTTTAACCCCACATACAAAGTGCTTTTAACATGAAGATTGAATTTTGTTTTCCCTTTTCCCATTCCCTTTCAGTATTAAAAACTACCGGCTGCAGTTTCAATGTCTAATTGAGCAGTAGAACTAGGTCGAAGGATTGAGGATTTTTATTGCACAGTTAGTCAAGAACTCCAATATCTATCTACTAACATAAATGTACAATTGTGGTATAGATTTGGAGGAATAGACACCACTAACATATCAGTTCAGTATTGATCCTCATTAAGTGAGAGCCACGATTCAGCACTTCATGGCAAGTGTTAAGTTACACATAATCACAGTTGGAATAAGTTCCAAAATGGGATAAAATGCATTTTCCAATTGGGGTCACTCGACCAATTTGGATTTTTCATAGGTATAATTCCATACCTGGAAAAAAAAAACGCTCGCCCAAGAGCGATTAAGCACTGCGCGATGCCCCTCCACCTCGCTTCGGGGTGTAGGCGCGCCCTAGGTAGCGGCCATGGAGGGAGACGGGCGCAGGCAGGCCGCGGACATGCAGGCGGGTGGCAAACACTCAGATATAGAGATGGATGATGCGGCGGCGGTGATGGAAGGAGAGAAGGCAGTGGTGGCGGAAGGAGACCGATGGGGGAGGGAGAGGAGGGCGGCGACAGCTGAAGAGAGGCAGCGGCAGCGGCTAGAGTGAGTGTTGAAGAGGAAGGGTTAGGGAAGGAGCAAATTCCTTATTTGCCATAAAAAATTTCCACCATTACCGTCATCTTTTTGTTATGTTTGCTGAGTAACATACATATTTAAGAGAATGTCAAATTTTAATTCCCTCAGTTGGAGGGGCATTTTGGTCTTTTTCAACAAGAACTCCGTTAGTGTATGGCGGTAATGGCAAGTTAGGGAAGAGAAATTAAGAATGATGGTAAATAAGGGGGAGGAAGTTTTGATAGCAAATAAGGGAAGAGATAAAATTTTGAGGGCAAATAAGGAACTTGACGCAGGACAGGTTGTGAATGGGTGGTGGGTGGGCTGGATGGGCCTAAATTGAGGCCCATACTATGCTTTCTCTCCACTTTTCTTCTTCCTTTTTCATTTCATTAGTTGCTGGTTGGCTAGTAAATCTCTATTTATAATGTAATGACTACAGTGCTTGATAATGCTACCGCTCACCTAGCGCCAAATTTTTCCTAGCTTCCACAAGCAAGTATTCCCATCAACAATTGTGTTTTTATTCATCAGAGATAGTCCCCAATCAAGAAATATAAAGGATTTCTTAGATGTCACTTCATTCATTACAGATGAACATAACCACACAGCTTCCAAACAAGAGGATTACAGTGTAGGTGCAAGATATTTTAAACTACAAACTGAATCCAGCCTATCATGTAAGAATTTCAGGCAGAAATTGCAGAATCTTGGGCATCAACAAGTTGCATCAAAGTTTTCTTGCAAATCTTGGTGGATACTTAAGGTTCAGTTGCTACTGTCTCTGATTGCTGAGACCTTGGGCACTGCATTACTAGCACTCCATTTGTTGTGTCCGCGCAATTTTGCCAACTTGGCGGCAATTAACAGTTCATTTGTTTCTTTAGATAATTGCTAGCTAGAGTCTTGAGGACTAAACCAAAAGGGCAGAAACTCCAAAAAGTGGCTTTTACATAATCCTTCCTGCATATGAGAAAGATAACTCTATCAGCTCCCATTAATTCCTTCATGTTTTCTCCCTACTACAATCACCTCTCAAGGATATCTCTACGCATATCAGGGTTAATTTATCTAAAGAACCCTAGTATCCACCAGGCGTTGTTACAGTTTTCTCGCTAAAGTCAGCCAAAGAAAATTAGAATTGCTAAATAAGTTAGATAGCTGGTTCATCACATACAACTGACAACTAAGCAGAACATAAAAGATCGTTTGTTGCAAGATTTACATTATGCACAGCATTTGTGACAAGTCGGACACTGTTAATTGTATGCACGGAGTGAATTCAAGAAAGTGAAACATGTCTTTGCATTTATAAACGATAATTACACTAGAGCGGACCAAAGCATGCACATTAATTTCTAACAACGGCCATTCCAAAACTACAGGAACAAAACTATAATGGTGTGCTCGAACTAGCAATGAACAGGAAGAACCAATGTCACAGGTTTTTCTTGATGAAACAGGAAGAATGAGCTAACAGAGTAGCATAGAAACCAACCTGAAATTAATAGTCAGCAGGTGCCGAGAGAAATCGACCAGTAACAGCTTCCGATCTCCAGACAAAATATCATGGGACCGTATAGCATGCATTTTCCATCTAGAAAATAAGGCAAAGAAATAAGCTTTAAAAACGAAAAACTGTAATGTGTGCGGTGAGTGCATAATCAGCCAATCCAATAAATTCCTTACGAGTGAGGTGATACAGAGTAAATCTCGAAACCTAGGCGACGAGCAAAAAAAACCCGTGAAAGAGTCGGATATGATGGCGATAGGTCGCGAACTGGAGGGCTGACTAACTTCCAGGGAAAGAAAGAAAGGACCGCGCCGCGGGACAGAGATGACGAAACCATGGACGCGAAGGGGGACAGGCTTTAGAGTTCCTTACCGCCAGGCGAAGGGCCGTCCGTCCGGCCGAATCTCCAGTCCGCGTCACCGACGTCTGTACCAGCTGCGAGACGGTGACGCCGGCGCGAGGAGGAGAGGAGGAGGCGGGCAGTGGTGGTCCGGCGGCGCGAGGAGGCGGGTGGTGGCGTTTCGGCGGCGGTCGGCTAAGCTGGGAGAGGGGATCGATTCGTTAGGGCTGCGGGGGGTGAGCACGGGCCACTCCGTTTTATTTTTCTTTTCCTATTTTTTCTCGAAACCGAACAGAGCGGACGAGATTTTATATATATATATATATATACACACATATATATATATCCAGCCCCACTAGAGCGGCCTGTACTGGCCCGGCCCACGAATACATTCGGCCCGTGGCCTGCGCCGCCGACCAGCGGCCGGAGGGAGGGAGAAAGGGCTGGGCGGCTGGAGGTGGAAGACGAAGGCAGAGGCGAGAATCGAAGGGAGTGAGTGGCCATGGACATCATCTCGCAGCTGCAGGAGCAGCTCAACGAGATGGCCATGCTGGCCGTCAACACCTTCGGCACGCTGCAGCGGGACGCGCCGCCGGTCCGCCTCTCCAACAGCTACCCGGACCCGCTCAACCCCAACCCTAACCCCGACGACCCGGCCTCCCAGCCGCCGCAGCCCGGCGCACCGGGGCAAACGAAGGATCAGGCTCAGGCTGCTCAGGCGCAGGCGCAGGCCCAGCCGCCCACAGCTCCGCTGGCGCCGCCGCAGCCACCTGCCCTCGACCTCGCCGAGCACCCCAAGGCCATGAGCCACGCCCTCGTCCTCGCCGCCAAGAAGGTGATTTGCCTCTCTTTCCTCCTAGGTACTTCTCGGCCGCGGCCCGTGCCACCCGCTTCGAAGGAATGCCCGCGCGGTGTTTTTCTGATCTCTCTGTGTGATTGCTGCGAGAATGCGGGGGCAGGGATCTGACTGTAGTTCTCTGCTTACTAGCTAATCAAGTAATCATGATGCCTTATGTCTGTGGCAATAAAGGGGGGAAAAAAACTTGCTTCTTCTTCTATGGCATCATGTTACCAACGAAACCATGTTTTGCCCAGGATTCCATGAAACTGCATTACCACGTTGATGTGTCTAGCTTCGGTCGACACTTTATTCTGAAGTGGCTAATTTTCAGCTTCACGAATTTGGTATTATCTTTCATCAACCATAACAATTGCATAGGGGCATCAGAGCTACAATTCGTGGTGATGGTAGTTGAACGATGCGTATGGTGTTATTGACAAAAAAAAAAGGGAGCAAAAAAGATCCATCTTTTTTATGTGTGTTTACTGACCAACCTAAATGAATAGTTGAAATTGTTTCTTAAAAAAATGCATAGTTGAAATTTCTTCTAGCAATCAGTTTCAATTTTGTTTTTGTTTCTTCTAATGGAAAGGGAATTCTGGCCTTCCGTGCAGTTTGATGCTCTTGTTGCTGCCTTGCCACTATCATCTGAAGAGGATCAGCTGAAAAGAATCCAAGAGCTTCAGGTCAGTGTAATAAGATTAACTTGCCAGGCGCTAAATTTGATGGCTCTGCATCATCCTGCAACTAAGTTGTGCATAAATTTGAAATACAGGCAGAGAACGAAATTGTGGGGTTGGAGCTGCAGAAACAACTCGAGGCTTCTGGTAACATGCTCCTTGCTGTCTTTCAGCATTTGCAGTTTCTTAACGTGCTCAGCTTATTACTGATATAACATATCTTGTTGCTCTTACAGAACAGGAGTTGAAGCAGGTTGAGGTGTTGTTTAATGAAGCAACAGATAACTGTATAAATTTGAAGAAGCCAGACCAGTAACTATGCAAGTAAGTTTGGATGGATTCCTTACATAGCATATGTTCCACGCTGCCCCTAAGCACCTCTTAGCACAGCTTTCGCAAACATTGAGCTCTAGTACACTATATTGATTATGTAGTCCATCAGAAGGCTTTAGTCCCCAAAAAATAGAAAGCTTTATTAGAATACTATTCTTGTTATGTTGACTGTAGCACACGCTAAGGTGCAAAACATGATCAAATTGTGCTAGCAAGCTATGAACTTAAACGACCTTATGTTCTGATGGGAATCAATGTTTAGCATAACAGGTTTGCTGATGGAACTTGTGATGTACGGTTGAGGGTTGAAGCAGAACGGCAGTACAACATTTCTAGTCTTGTTTGATTTGTAAACATTATTGGTAGTTCTGTGAATTTTAACTTGTGTGTAGGAGTATTGATGTTATGAAAGCACTTGCTAGATTAAGTAAGTATGATGTAACGATGAATTTGATGCCTTGGTCTCAAGGTAGCTGCCTCCCTACTGGACACAAGGCAAAAGCTGATAACGATTTCAGTTCTTGCAGCTCTATTACTGAAAACAAACTCTTCACTCCTCCATCAACGAAACAAAGGCGACCACACATCGCTATCTTTAAATCTTATTTGTTCATTCAAATCCAGCGCTCAGCTGCACCTCAACCATCCCAGCTCAAACATACTTGCAACTGCCAAGACCTGCACCAAGAAGAGGATCCACCCATGTCACCCCGCAATAACAAGCAACGAACCACTCAGTAACTAAGATGCTTACTGGGGTCGGTGATGGTGATGAGGCCGGTGCCGTTGAAGAAGCAGTTCCAGGCGTTCCTCCCCATGGCCTGGTAGTACGCGTTCATCGCCGCCGACGCGCGGGACGCCACGGTACCGGCTGAACGGCCGCAGCCGCCGGCGCCCTGGATGGCGCTGCAGTCGCTCTCGGAGCAGGCGAACTCCATGTTGGCCCGCAGCGCCGCCTCGTCCGCGGAAGGCTTGGCGACGCACCATGTCTTCTCTGCCTGCGAGGTGCGGACAGGTGAGAGCAGCGAGAGATCATGCTCGTCTGGATGCTGCAGAACAGAGCGAGTGATTTGGATGGAAGATCATCCGGACAACAGTTACCTGTTTGTGGCGTAATGTTGGCATTGATGCTTCTGAAGAGAAAAGATAGGTTTAATCAATGTAATAAGTTTGTTAAAACTTACTGAATTTGAGCGCAATTTCAATAGGCAGATGAAGGAAATCTTGAACAAAGTCAAGGCAATAAGAGAGATTTACCGTCAGCGTGAAGCATGAACAATGCGAGAGCAAAGAAAGCGAGGAGTTTGGTGCTGGATGATGTCATGCTGTTCTATCTTCAGGAGAAGGCTACACAATCCGAAAGCCTTCCTGAATCTATATAGTGTTTTGATGCAACAATAAACAAGAAACACAAAGACAGGTCACGGCGTGGGCTCGGTTAATTTGGCCAAATTTGTAGGGAGGAAGGAGAAGCGGCGGCGGCGGCACAAAGGGCGTGTTCAGCAGAAACGGTTGCTGTTGTTAGTGCCGCAAGAAATTATGCCTCTCGTTCATGCACATAATGACGGTTCTGCCGTTACCATACTCCGTACTTATTAGTATTTCAGTATTCCACCATAAAAAATTGTTCATTTAATTTAATGCGATGCCTGAATTTCGACGGAGATAGGTAGTACTAGTGCCCAAGAAACACCTGCAAGATGATGAAAATTTTCCTGTGGGGATGATGAGTTCAGGAACCAGTTAAACATTTGACCTAGTGAGCTGGTTCTTTCAAGAGCAAAATTTACAAAAACTTGCTCTGTTTCAAAATTGTTGTCGCTGTTAACTTTTAATATTATTTTGACAATTCATCTTATCCAAAACAAACTTTGTGGAGCTTCTTTGTGCTTATTTACAAATAACAACAATTATGGAACAACAGATCACTCACTCCCAAACTAAAAACTTCCTCATAAATACTTTCGCTCATCCGAATTTGGAATTCACCGGGAATAGGCACTTGAAACTAGGTGGTAGTGGTGTGAAATTTAAAGGAAACTTGTGGAGCTTCTTATAGCAGTATACTTTAGCTCAATCCTCTATAGATTTGACATTATGTACATCATCAACTCAGATTTTAGCGCACTCATTTTATCCCGAGTATAGCCTCAGCTTCGATCGAATCACCTGCCGACATATCGGGCATCTGGTGAGGTTCTCCCCACATTCTCTGCAGCACTGCGTTTGCATTAAAAAGAAAAAAAAATCATGAAACATGATTCATATATGTTGCATTATGTACTAGACTAGAAACTCTGAATTTCTCCTCACCATATGGCCACAGCCAAATGCAAGATCCTTGGTATTGGTCAGGCATATTGGGCACACCTTCATAGACAAACATTTGACGCGAGAATGAGCCAATGTCTGATGATATCAAAATTTTAAAATTCACAAAAGAAGAAAGTTTGCGTAGCTTTTCTTCCTCTCCTTACCTGATCCTCTCTTGGTCCTGCGCCGACGTTGCTGGCTCCCCTCATCAACGACGCCTGCCTCTGCGCAGCCGGCAGAGGCGGCGGCGCCGGCACCACTCTCTTCGCCTTCCCCGTCGATCGACTGCATTCATTTTCAGACAGTGAGCGAGAAACTCATTTCGGAAGGCTTCTTAATACTGCCGCAAGGAAGAAGAAGCCACAGCAAGCATGGAGCTCTCATTTGTTTCTCTGCTAGTACACTGTCTACACATTACCCCAGGATGCCGAGCTCCATGGTGGCCTTGTACTGGATGGGGACCTCCATAAGGGCGGCCAGCGCAAACGCGGACTCCTTCTGCTGCGGCGTCGTGTTCCTTGCCATGATCGAGGTGAAGTTCACGAACTGCAAGCCAACATCACGTCACAAAGTTTACGCAAACCAGGAGCAGGCTGCATTGCGTGCCCATGTTCTTCAGAGTTTGGATTCTTGTGGAGCATTTGATGGCGACTGAATCTTTGATTGATCCTCACCTGAAAGTTGTCGAAGTCGCGGGCGGGGAGCTTGTCGTCAAACTTCTGCATGTCCTCCCACGGACCATCCCCAACCCCAACCAGCACAATAGACAGAGGATAGGAACTGAGAGGAGCCAAGTTAAAAACTTTTCAATAAGATATTTTCATTGATCATTAGAAGCCTGCCATTGTGGCTACGGTGTCTCTCGCCCTACCTTGCCATGACGATGGAGTCCACCGTTCTCCTCTCCTGTGGGCTCAGATCACTGTCGCTTGTGTCGACGCTTCTAGTCACCTGAATTGCAACATTTTGAGTTGGTCAGGGTTGAAGAATCAAGAATGAAACAGAAAGGTCATGAGCTGGTTGGTGCATGGGTTCTCTTGGAAGCACCTGGCCATCGGCAACGATGACAAGAACATGGTACTGCCCTTCACTCCTGTCCACAATGTCGACGGCCGCCTCAACGATCGGCGCGAAAGAGGTCGGTCCTGCCATTGCAGACAGTTAGTAGTTAAATGCGCCGGAAGCAGTCATAACGATGGTGAGCACTGCGTGAATTCGTGAGAGGTTTGATCGATCATCACCAGATAGCTTGAGGTGCGGCACGATTTTCCTGTAGCAAGACAGGACCTCCTCGAAGCCGTGGCACGGCGAGTTGTCGTGGTGGAAGCTGAACACGTTGTAGTCATGGGTGGTCGCTGCAAGAAGACCGATGCATGGCCAGCACAAACTGTCAGCTGCTCTGATCGATCTCTCCCTGCTCAGGCTGAAACCGAATTCGAGCTGAACCCACCGTCGCCGAAGCCGAAGCAGGGGATGAGATTGTCCTCGTCGAACGGCGCCAGCGTCTTGCCGATGATGCTGATGGCCTGCTCGTAGGGGTTGGGCGTGTCGCCGATCCTGTGCAGGCTCTGCCCGCCGAACGAGCGCTTCCCTGATGAACACGTCGAACGGAGCGAGGATCACACTGACAACTGAACATGAACAGAGAGCATAATCCATGGAATAGAACAGTTCACGACGGCGTTTTTCAGTTTCACCTGTCCATTCGTTGCTCTTGGTGAAGTCTATGCCCAGGATCAAGTTGGACGACTCCAGGCCCTGCTCGCGTAGAGCCGCCGCCACCTGCGCGAGGAAAAAGTTGCACCGGTGAGCATTGCGCCGCAGGAACGTTCTCGGACTAGTTTTTATTTATTTATTTTCCATGTTGAAATAAATGATCAGTGGTTAAGTTTTCTGCGATGTTGATTTGTAATATATATGAGTTGTCAGCAAAAGAGAACCTGCTCGAGCGACGTGTACGTGTCAGGGATGAACGAGTACTTCTTGGTCAGCCCCTCCCTCCGCCTGGTGGTGGTCGCGGCCCTCCCCGCCGACCGCCGGCGGCCGGCGCCGGCGCCGCCAAACAGCGTGCCGAGCACGCTGCCCATGCGACCGAGCAAGAAGAGGCCAGGCCACGGCCGCTAGAGCATGAACACGCGACGTCTCAGAAGCCGGCCGGAGCAGCGAAGGATCGATCTGCAGAGGCGCGCGCACGCCAAGAACGACTCAATCAGAAGACGGCCCGGCGGGGAACGGATCGAAGTCTGAAGGAAATAGGATTTCCGGGACGACGAAGTTTCCCGGACCTTTCGCCGCCGTTGGTTTGCCGTGTGGGAAGAGAGAGGTGTAAAGCCCTTTATTCCATGTCCATCTCTGCGTCGTCGCTTTGGTTTGATGCCCGACCAAAAGCTGTGTGAGTGAAGAGCACGGCGGCGCGATGGATCGAGCCGGTCTGCTGCCACGTTCGTTCCGCGTAAGATCTGAGCCCTTTCGTCTCAGCAAGGTAGTGTTCATCGATTAAAGCCAGCAGGATTCTGACGAGGGATCGAGCTAGGGTTCATCAATCGTCCGCGTAGGGATTCTTACCCGATAATAGTACTAGCTCGGCTCGATGAGGTGATGGTGTTTGTGGATTCACTGACGAAGCGAGCGCGGTTGAGACCCTGGTGCATCATCATAAAATACCTATACTTTTCAAATAATATTAAAATATATATGCGTAGGGATTCTTACCCTCGTACGTAGTCTTACATCCATACATATGGCCTTTCAAAAAGTGCACAGTCAAACACCCTTATTAACGTTTGCTGCTATTAATATTTCTTTGCGTGCTACAAAAAGTGGATTAGCGCAGCTGGCTTAGCAGTGGGGAATCATGTTTGCAATCAAATTTTTCTAGATCTAGGCATCTGTCTAGCCTACGATAGGTTAAAGAAAGGCACCTGATTCCCCGTGGAAAAAAGAAAGCGCGCTTGAAAGAAGCCGAATTTGTGCTCTAATTCAATGACTGATAATGTTCTCTCTGTATCAACCATGTCCATATATATTCCATAGCATGGACTATATAATCCCATCTGGGACTCGCACTTTGATGAGGATGCAATCAAAGAAGCTGTATATCTGTTAGACGCGGATTCTCTTACGTGCATCTCTCTGATGTAGGGTCACTATCACGTGGATCTGAACCAAAGGATCTACTCGCATGCCTGTCTCACACATTATCACACATTCGCTACTTTTTGTCTGGTATTATGTTACTACTATATTGTATCATGAAATAAACTATTGCTCCTTCGTATTGGAGAAATTTCATGAATTCTGTATTTTTCTAATTTTTTTGTATGCTTCCTGTGAATTTTTACTATGCCTCAGATGGTTTTGAATAATTTATCAAAAATGTCAAAAAAAATAAATGCCTATGCTAGGTGCTAGGGATATCTTCGGCCCACTGAAAAGCTAGGACGGGAAAACATCATTAAGCCCATACTGATCTACTAAGCCCAACTATCCGGCCCATCTAAACCGACCAACCCAACTCGCGCGCATTTCCGCTCGCCCTACGGCCCCTACCTCCCTCCCCTTCCGCCGCGCCGCCTCCTCGCCGATTGCCGCCGCCGCCGCGTCCTGCCGCTCCGCTGGCCTCGCACCACACGAGCTTCGTCGAAAGAGGCGTCCGGTACATTGATGGCGCGAGCCTCCGCCTGGGCGCTTTTACGCAGCCTCGGGCGGCATCGCGACCCCGCCGGCGCGCTGCTCCGACGCCGTCTCCTCTCCTCCGCTCCCACCTCCTCCTCGTCCTCAGGCGCGCTTCCTGGTCCTAACCATATATATGGACACCGTGGAAGCAGGGGCCTCTCCTCTTGGGTCAGCTCCCACCCGAGCCCCGGGCATCCTCCGCGGCATCACGCGGCGGGTACGGCCGAGAGGTCGGTGCATCAAGCTGCTTCGAGGTAGAGACACCCATATACCTGCGCAACAGCGTCGCTAGCTTTATTCTCTTATCCGCGAAATGGTGTTTCTCGCCGCTGGCTGCTTGACGAAGCTGCCAATCCTTTCTCGCAGCTCCGAGAGCCCCTTGGCGACGGCCTCAAGTGAGGCTGAGACTGTACCTTCGCATTCTGAGCCCGTGAGTTTCATCAAGTCCACGTTTGGGAAGCTGGAAGGTATGTGACCGTGGCATGTTAAGTTGTTTATAGTCATTTCAACTGCGCAGGTTAGCCAGTCTTTTACATGTAAGTAGAGCCACCCTTTTTTCTTGACTTCAGTTGATTTTTCCAAGATTCCTTTGATGCTTACAGTATTAGAATAATTATGTGTCATCTCATCTCCTCGATGGTAGAATTGGAGACACAGTAAAGTATACAGTGATAACCACCCATTACTAACTATTGTGTATGCTCACAATATAACACTTCATTTGTTCCTTCTTTTTTTTGGTAATTCAGGACAACATCATTTGTTCCTTTTTTTTTTGGTAATTCAGGACAACATCATTGTTGGTTGAACACCATGAATGGTAATTGGAGGACCTTGAATGAGCAAGGAATATACCTTATTCTTCTGTATCGATGTTGTGGAACACTGAACAGCAACAACAAATGCTCATCTGCTTTTGAAAAATTGAAATATCTTCAACGGAGGTAGTTTTGTGAAAAACTCGGCAGCTTAATTTGATAATGTTGAACATTTTTAACCTTGTCCCTTTAGGTACCCACGCCTGAATGCTTTTGCCGTGCAACATGGGAGTGATACTAGTTCTTTAGCTGCTGAAATCCAATCAGTTCATACAGTAATGAAGGAGTACATTACATGTCCTATTTTGAAGACAGATAAGGACTTTTCCAATGTAAGGCACATACCATTTCCATTTTCATGTTACTAGCAAGTTTGGAAATATTGTTTTGATGAGTAAGCATTTTCTGAGAATGTTCGTAGATTTAATGTAGTGTAGTAATGCATTTTTCTACCCACCTTGCTATTCTGTTTCCAACTCTCAATATAAGCTTCTGTTTCCTTCCTTTGTGCATTTTAGCTATTGTATAAATTGCTTGGTTAAAACAAGAAATTTCCTTTTGATGAGTGTTCAGATGACAGGTCCTTGCTTCTTGCTACTTGAAGGTTCAAAGGACCCTATGCTACTCTTTGAGTGGCATGAGGAGCCTGAGGTTATGATTAAGGGTAAAATCTGGACACCACTAGCTCTATTCTTTTTTGAGGGGTACCACTAGCTATATTCTTGAAGCATATATGCTATTTTTCTTGTCTATTTCATTGACCCCATTAGCTTCTTCATAATAATATAACATTCCTTAGATGCCTTGCTGATCTTTGAATCATTATTGAATTCAGCCATAGAAGAACTTAGTGGATTGAAAGAAGAACCTTCTGAAAATGTTCTATCGAGGGTTTCTTGGCAGAAAGAAGAGGCTATTAAAGAGCCATATGTTGGTTCCTTCAGAAACTTATTACTTTACAACCCAGGTACTTACACCTTCCTTTTTAATTTAACTTACACATCATGTTATCAACCCAAAATATATTGGACATTGAAACCATTCATACCTTTTAGTTTCTTGCATCCAAAAGTGGTAACATACATTTGTAATATGCTGCAGCATGCGTATCAGTTGATGAAGATGGCAATCGCATTTTTATCTCGGATAGTAACCACCATAGGATCATCATAAGCAACAGTGATGGGATGATTACGGACTGTGTAAGCATGACATGACGTTTAACTTGGGTTTCAGTCTTATCCATGTGGGTCAAAGGTCTGCAGATATGCAGGACACCCAATTGATTTATGTGTTTTCTTTGCAGATTGGTTCGTTCCCAGGCTTTGAGGATGGTGAATTTGAATCAGCCAAGTTCTTGCGCCCAGCTGCATCATTTTATCATGCTCCAGAAGACTGTCTATATATTGTAGATTCGGAGGTAATTATGCAGAGTAGATTGTTTTTGTTCATTCTGTTTGAAAAATAAAGACTAATATGGTGCCTTGGATCTATGTTACATAATTGAAAACCAATAACTTATCTGGTGTCAGATGGAAGAACATCATTTAATCAGCATATTAATTATCTGATTCTTTGGCAGAATCATGCAGTCAGAAAAGTAGATTTGGGAAGAAGGATTGTAGAGACAGTTTATCCAGTCTTTAATAAGAGCAGTGGCATCTTGAGTTGGATTATTGATAAGCTAGGTTTGAAAAAGGAAGTTGCTCCAACTATTCAAGAAATTGATGCAGACTTTGAAGCACTTCCATGGCATTTGATACAAATTTCAGAGGATAGCTTATTGGTAGCTGACCGCAAGTATGCTACTGTTCTCAATCTCTCCATGTTGACCTTTTGAGATGCCAATTTGGTTGCCATGTTTTCATATAATGCTTTAGTTAGCTCGTTGTATGATCTGAAATCTGATTTATCATGTGCATTTGTTCACCCTACATGAATTGGATGCAGCTTCTCTCCTCCATTATCCTCCTCCCATGCGTACTCCCACAATATAGCAATTATTCATTGGGTGTTGCCTTGTATCACGTTAGGTCCACGTAGAAATCAGGTCCGATGAGAATTCACCACATCCACGGGAGATGTATGGGAGAAGGGGATGGGAGGAGAGAAGCCAAATTCACATGAGTTGACTCCAAAATTAAGTGTTTGGGTACATTCTATAAATTTCTACAGGTGAACCGGATGTTGAAAGTTAATTTTAGTGATACTTTTGATACTCGCAATTCATTCTTTTGATTGGAGTAAAATAAAACAATACATATTAGTGAATACTTTTCCCATCAGCTTTTATCAATGCTATTTTCCGGTTCTTTCCATGATAAGCTATATAATTGTTTTAGTGTGGTATATAACTATATACTCAAATATGCCATAGGGCAACTATTGCTGGCTCCCATTTGGGACATATTGGCCTAACTTTTATGTTGCTAGGCAATTGTTGTTCAGACACTATTTTTTTTCTTCAGCTTTGAGGCGCCATGGATCCTGAGAATATCAACCGGTGAAAAACAGAATATAGGAAGAGGTTAGAATGACTTATTGCTTTTTGTATATATGTCAAACTTAAATTTTCCAATCTCATTGAGTTAAAGTTGTGTGAAGGTAGAGCTGAAGTAATGGAGTTATATCAACAAATTTTAGATGAGAGGTGCGCCCTTCTTAAGGATATTCACACGAATTGGTTATCATGTGCTAAAGAGCATTCGGATTTGTTGGAGAAGTTGCCCAACCAGGAACTTGTATCATCAGTCTCAAGATTTCAGAATTCCATTGTTTTCTGTGATACAGGTTGATATTATTGATATTAATGCTTTATTTTGATGGAAATCGTATCATAAATGATTCCAACACATTTTTTTTTGTTTGAAGATGGTCAAAGAGTTTTGAAGCACAACTTGGATACCAAGAACACCTCGAGTATTCAGTTTTCTAACTGTGAGGTCCTTGGATTGCCATATTGGTCTGTTTGCAACCTCGAGAGGGTATCAACATGGTGAGCTACTGATTCTCTATCAAGCATGGAAATTGACTTGCTGATTAAGCGATAACAGAAATCCACCTTACTTTTCATTGCTCTGACATCCTTGTCACTAATGTCGGCTTGGCAGGGGACGCTCAACTGGTCAATTTCAAGAGCATCTCCGTCAAGTAGACGTGCTTCCTGGTACTTACGTGTTCATTCTCTAACTCTCTTTTTGATTTGAGGGTAGAGTTTTCTGTTTGATTTGTGGAACACTGCACAATAGTATAAGATTCTGGTAAGATAGTTTTGCTGACTGGAGCTGGTGACCTGGTGTTCAATGTATCAGGAAAGTGCAATATCACGGTCTACGTAGACATTCCACCGGACACTGAACTAGCTGCTCCTTTGGCTGAGAACTGCATTTGGCGCCAAGTAAGGGGATCTGGTGCTGAGGTTTCTGGTTCCGATGGACCAGAGACAGCCACAGAGAAGGTAAAACCGACCTTTTTTCCCCTCTTCATAGGAATAGGATGTGCAATTCTCTGCTTACCAAGTTGAAACCCTGTCAGCAAGCGTCTCATTGTTGGAAATGCGCATGGTGTCAGGTGGTGGGCATAGCGCAGCAGTGGTACGACGAGCTAGACAACCTAGCCTTCTCTGAAGTCGCCGAGGAACCCACCACGCACGAAGGCAACGATAAACCTGCAGATCAACGTTACCAAGACCAGAGAACGGTGCGCTTCACCTGCACAGTGGTCGTCAGCCCTGGGACATGTGAGGTACTACGACCGACACTGTGTCCCGAAGCAGTGCTCCTCCATACATCCATTCACATTGTTACCCAGAGGATCGGATCAAACGCCTCACACTCGTCACGCATCGTTCGCAGCTGGTGGCCTCGGCCGCGCTGTACCTGAGGATCGCGAGAACCAAAATCGACCGCGCGGAGCAGAAGGCGGCGGTGAGGAGGACCCTGGGGTGCCAGTGCCGCGAGGAGCACGCGGGCGTGGAGCTGCTGATGATGGGGAGGAACGGCGCGGATGCGAGGGACCTGGTGGTGACGAGGCCGGTGCACCTGAGGCTCCGGCTGCGGTGCGCCGACCACCCCGCCGGCGCCACCAACAAGGAGACCGTCAGCACCGAGTCCAGCCTCGAGATCAACATCGCCTTAGACTAGCGAAAGTTTAATCGAGTCGTTTTCTTTTCGTACTGGACTGTCACGGGAGAAATATCTCACCACGTTGCGTTGCCGCCAGACGAGCCGTTGCCTCTCCCGTACCTTGCCGACCCCGTCGAATGGAAATGTCAGCAACGCGCATTAGCAATTTTGTATTCACCGTATGTGATTTCACAGAAATTTATTTAATTAGAAAAATATAGGAATCGTGAAAATTCTTGTATTTTAAACAGGTCCTTACCTAGAAAATTATGGAAATAAAAGTTGCATGCCGAAAGCTGGGAGACAGACAGTGGCAATGCAGGTTTTCGTCGACTGTGGATGGAAATTTAGCAATAGATTTCCTAAATTTTCTTAGTCCATTAAACTTGGTTGGGGCTACCAGTTTTGTAGAAGTGGACAATACTATCTCTGCTCCTACAAAAGACTGAACCGGTGGTCTTGCCCTTTCTGCCGCTGGGGTGTTTCAGCCGTTGGATGCACATCGAATGCCAACAAATGAATCGGGTTTCACCTCCTCAGAAAAGTTTGGCGCCGATTGTTGGGCCTCGCCCCGCAGCTCACTGGCTCACCGCCCCCACACTACAGATCTAGGTGCCTACATGCAGCCAGAAGAGATTAAAAAAAAAAAAGAGAGAGAGAGAGAGAAGAGGGGAGGGTATCTCGACCTGCCGATCTAGAATGTGAGCAAGGCACAAGGCCGCAGGCGACGCTGGGTAGGAAGCCGAGTCCATCATCGTGCTCTGGAATGGTGAGGCTGCAGCCACTCCCATCTACCCATCCCCATACTCTTTCTCTTCGAAGATTGGTTGTAATGATCTGTGTCAGGTGGCGTGCAGTGCCATGGAGCTGAAGGGTCACCGATTTACTCTTTTTCTTTCTTTTTTGTTTAACTAAGCAATGCAGATGTAGAGGATTCTGAATTTCTCCGCTAGAATTCTTGTAGAGCTAGGATTTAGCCTGCAGTCTCCTTATATTTTGAATCAATCGTTTGATTAAGCTGCGTCTGAACTGAATCTTGTTGTCTAGATGAGTTTTTACTGACTGCAGCATGAAACTTTTTGTAGGATATGAGCAACTGGATGACCCTATTCTGGGATTGAAAGGTACGCAAAGTGATCTTTCAGATTGCTGACCATGCTGACATCACAATAATTTTAGGAAACAAACATAACCGGCTCCAGATGGCTGGACATAGTCGTAGTTGAGAACGTTCTGTAATCTGCGCCGCACAACAATACATTCAGTAACTGTCAATTCTTCTATTTTCTTTTGGTGTTAAAAATGAACCTTCTCTTTTTATTTTATACAATAATAAGGTGCCTCTAGGGCCTAGAAGTAGGTTTTGCTTGGTGGGTAAAATGTAGTTTCTTTAAGCTCAAATCACTTGTGGAGAGTTCCATTTTAGACTGCCCTGGGTGCTGACAAGTTATGTATTAGTTTAAGACTTACACTATCTTATATTTGTGAATTTGTGAGCCATACTAGAGGTAATGACATGAGAGCTTGATATTGTATCATGTTTTTTCTGCTTCCTCGAATTATTTCAAAGTTAGTTTGCGCTTCAGATTGACACCTTGATGCTAATGTATCTCTGGTGATCTGTGATATGCATAGATCAGTAAATGCAGTTCAGATGAGTTATTCTAATATTAGAATTTAAAATTTATCTAGGACTAAGTACTCCTATGCTCTTACATTCCATTCACCTTAAAAGTGTTAATGTTAGTGAATAATTTTCTCATGGCAAAACACTTGTACATTGGGTCAACTGATAATGATCTTAAAAGTTGCAGATTCAAAATGTGACGTGAATTCGAGGTAGCAGGACTAATAGCCTTGACAATAATTACTATGAAGGCACTAATGGCCTTGACAAAAATCAGAAACGTATTTAAGGTAGCAGAACTGTTATTTAAAGACTCGATCCACCTTGATGTATCTAACTGTAATAGCAGGACTATTTTTGATGAGAGCTAACATCACCTTGTCTTAACAATCAGGTTTCATTATCGGATGGTGTCCTCCAGGAAGTTCATCATAGGGTCTCGGAGCTTCTATACAAATATCCAGGTGCCATGTTACAGAGGAGAGTATCTAAGATTGCATACTGGCTATGATTGATAAATATATTTGCATGTATTCAATCATTCACTGCATGGTCAATATGTGATAGTGGAACATTTTTGCTGCCACTATGGATCAGCCACCAGAAAAGGTCTTGTTTGATGTCTTGAAAAAGTTAGGCGCAATATCGAGACTACAAAGGGGTTGTTAATCCCTAATCTGATCCGTTATATATTTCTCCATATGTGGACTATGTAATATATAATATATTCTGAAACTTCTAGGTCTGAAATTCGCAATAAGATTCTTTTGTTTCTGTTCTGGGAAAAACAGCTGGGACAATTTTGTTGTATTATGGAATTTTATATTAATGTGTCTGATTTTATTACTGTTTTGTTAATGCTTTTCACTTGTGTATCTGTACTCCTTTTGGCAGTCTGTATGACTCATCGTCGATTTTTTGATGCTATAATATTTTGATGTTGTAGTGCTTCTAGAATTGTGATGGTTAGTTAGGACATAAACCAATTTATATGGTTGTGTAATGCAAGGAATTAGTCGTGCGATGTAATAGTGAAACTAAACTGTACTTCAAACAATCCAAATATCATTTATAAAACTAAATGTCAGGAATGTAAATAATTTTAATGTAAATACTAGAAACTTGGTGCAGTCTTGCCGCGCTTCTCAGTCATGAAAGCTTGTTGTATGACCCCCATTATTGAATAGGATTTTAAAAAATGATCATCAAAATAGATGGCAAAAAAACATTTGATTCTTATACCTGGTAATGTACATGGTACAAGAGTACAAGTATATTACTACTTTAATTTCTCGCTAGAGATTATCTGAAGGCTGTATGGACATCAATGAAGCATGAACTCTCTCTCTCTCTCTCTCTATCTCTCTCTCTCTCTCTGAGAAAAGCAGGGACAATATAAGATTTGTTCAAGTTGGGATGACGAGCGGTGACTATGTAAACCTTAAGAGTTATTAGTAAAAGTTTTAGAGTCAATTTTAGCTTCTTTTCTTATGCATAAGAATTGAAGAGAGAAAAAAATCGGGACATTGGAACTCAGGTTATTTCTTTTAGATGTAAGAATGACGTCAATGCTCTTTGAGAGCGAGGTAGCTCACATTAGGGGTATTTCAGTGGCAGTGGCATGCATTCTTCATCAGTAGGCCATTGTTATTGATTATTTCGGTAGATTATAATGTAATAGTCTTCTTTGAGGTGCATTATTGGATTTATGGATAATCATAATTTGGATGCTATATTATATAATTTAGGCAAATAATTTGTATATGGTTGAATTATTTTATAAGATTATAATATCTGCTTGATTATAAATTGAAACAAACGTGCCCTAAGCCCTAAGATCATGCCAAGAGCACCATGAGCTTTTATCTTCTCAATTTCTCTCCTCGCTCAATGTCTAGTGGTACTGTGGCAGAAAAGAATACATTAGTCCTTTGTTTTGTCCAAGAGTTCCCTTATTTTCTTAAAAAAATTTATTGCAGCTAGCGGTGTTAAAGGTGGGGTAAACGTCACAGTCGTTTTGAAATAATAGGTAAAACACATAAATTCTAAAAAGCATAGATAAAATCACAATTGATATTTGGAGTTAGAGGTAAGAACTAAGTTACCACAGAGTAATTTACTATAGTAACATCTATAAATTTTGTATAATGATTTATGTCACAATTTCAAGACAAATATTTTTTTTATAACAACTTGCATTATGCTGGGTATTTAACTCAGGATGGGGTGGTAGCAGACTGACAATTGTGATTTAGCCTAGGAAGGAGCGAGGCTAAATTTCATAATAATTTAACTTAAATTCAAAAGGTGTTGAAGGAGACTGAAAAAACATGTGGGCCATGGATTTTTGTCACCACTAGCTCGAGTAGATTTGTTGTGTTCAAAGTAGGAAGATAAATTAGCCATGTGGGTTCACTCGTAAATTATTGGAAGCCACTTCGTTAAAAACTTATATCTGTGGTGATGTGGATACACAGGAAATGATGGCAGAGTCATTATTTCTTTTATTTTTGTTGTGCGTGATCAGAGATGTCACGAGGCTGATTGGATATTTCTAGAAGCATACAATGGCTCACGCATCGTCTCTTTGCTCAACAGCTGCATACGGTCTAGATTGAATGCCTTGATGATCTAACGGTTGCTAAGTAAGAGGCTGATGTGGCTTCATAGATTTTGAGAGAACCTACGAGCTTTAATATATAAAGATTTTGAATTGTATTGGACAATTTTTTTTTATCCTTGAACTAGTTTTACCATTATCTAAAAACGAAAAGCATCAGCGAATTTACGGTAATAACTCTGTCTCTGGGCTCATTTTGGTTCGGACTCAGGTAGGGTTGGTAAATGTGATCAGCCATTTTCACAATTTAAACTGACTTATTATATGTTAGTTCAATCAAAAATAAAATAAAATTAGCCCAATACAAATTCGACCAGACACTCTTAATAGCAGTTTTTTTTTTCCGACTCGTTACAGGTCAATGACTCAGGTGCCTTTGGGCTCGGCCATACAGGCCCAGCCGGCCAGCCCAACCCCTCCCTACTTGCGCGGCGGCGCCGCGCTGCGGAAGTGCGGAGCAGGGCTTTCTCGCTGGCAGCGTGGGCAGCCGAGCAAGCGGCTGCCGCGAGCCATCATACGGTGGCACCGGCAATTTCTTGTTGGTTGAATCGATCCCAGGAAAATGGAAGAGCTGGATTCTTCAGCGAGTTCCATTTCTACCCACAAAGAAGAGCAGCGGGAGGCTTCTTCTCTGCCGCTCCCGGCCGCCTTCCTCGAGTTCCTCAGCGAGAACGGCCTGGACCCAGCGGTGTACTCCATGGCAGCCTCTATCCCTCGCTACATAAGGTGGGCGGTTCAGTCCAACACTGGCACCATCGTTTCTGCACTCCACCTGTTTCCTTGCATTCTTGTTAGTATTGATTTCTAATCAGGGAGTTTTATTTGAGTTTCTGATTTGAAGGATAAAACCAGGCGTGGAGTCCCAGGTTGCCGCAATTGAAAGCGAGTTGAAGTGTTGTCTGGGGAAGCTTTCCTGGCTGCCAGGTTTCTATGCCATCCCGCCTGAAATTCAGATTGCTGGCTCCAGTGCATATCAGCAAGGAAAGGTGAGATGAAATCGTACTTGATTTTTTAGCTCGCCTATTAGTTGCTGGTAATGTAAGATTAATAGTTCGCTTGTTCTTAACTCGCCTATCCAAGTCAGAATTTTTGGACATATAATTTTGCAATATCAGATCAAATGCCACAAACATAAGTAGATCGTTAGATAAGCACATTGCACTTCAGTTCTTAACAAGGGGCTTCGTGAACTCTGATTCAGAAGCTGTTAAATATTTTAATCTGAGAGCACCTTTGTAGGAATCTGAATTGTAAAGAGTTTATCCCTGTTGCTATATGTGACTCATGCTGGAACTATGCCCCACGGCAATCCTACTATATTATCATGTTTTTAGTATGCGTTTTTTTTTCTGTATTTTCCCATTTTATCAAGCTAAGCACACATAATTACATTGTAGATCTATGGAATAGATGCAGCTTCTGGAGCTGCAATATTAGCACTTGATGTTCGGCCAGGAGACCATGTTCTTGACCTCTGTGCTGCCCCAGGTAATTATTTACATGAACTATCCTAATTTAGACTTTCTAGGACCTTGTGGCACTCAGTTGAATCTAGGCAATGTGGTGGGGGGGGGGGGGGGGGGGGGNNGGGGTGCTACTGGTAAATTCCTTTGGTGATCCTTTTCTGTTTTTTTTTATAGCTTTATTAGATATTTCTTTATTTGTGATATTGATGTTATTCACTTTGCTGAGTGCTGACCGCTAACAATGCCCATTCATGATGTGCAAGGTGCAAAGCTCTGCATGCTTGCAGATATGCTTGGAAGCACAGGTTCTCTGACTGGCGTTGATGTTGCGAAGCACCGTCTTGCAGCCTGTCGTACAATGTTGCAGAAGTATTCTCTTGGAGATCGTACTAGGCTCTTTGTTGCTGATGGAACTTTATTTTCCCTTTTACCTATTGACTCTGTCCTACAACGAATAGAAGGTATTCTTTTCTTAAAGCACTTCTGCCTTTTATGCTTTCTTGTTTGGGATACTTGATAGGATACGACATTTCCAAGAGTTGAAGCATATTTTTACTACCTGTCGCAGGGTCAAATGGCCTTGAAAACAGTGGAAGTACATTCTCAGAGTGGACTTCCAGGAGATCATGGAAGGACCGACAGAAGACTAAGAAAGCAAATGCAATCGGTTCACAACAATTACAGTCAAATTCAGAACCTGAGCTTATATACTATGGTAAAAAATCAGGATTAGTTGGACTGCCTAAATGTTTTGTTTTTTGTCCTTCAGCTGATGATGAAGCTTCTACATCTGGTTATGATAAGGTATTCCACTATAAATATGTAGCCTCACATCATTTTGTTTGGGATACGCTATTTGCAATTGATTGTTTTTAAAACCAACCTTTTTTTTTTTGCAAATAAGTGTCTTATTATATTTTTTTTGACTTCATTCAGTTCATCAATGCTCTTGGCATGTTTTAAGTGACAAACATTTGTGATTTTGTAGCACTGAAGTTTCTATCTTCACCTACCAAGGGCTAAATATTTACTGTGTTAACTTATGTTAGAGAACCTTTAGCAAGCATATTTCACAACTAGCAACACCAAAAAACATGCCGAGTCTGGAAATTGAAGCCCTCATAACCAACTGGACTTGCTTCTCATTTCATTTCGTCCTTGAATTTTAATTTTCACTAATTCACTGTAGCCATCATGCCTGCAATGCATTCTATTGGGTACATCCACATTTTGATAACTTTTGCCCTCAATTTGGTTAAAAATTTGTACTTGTCACTTTTTTTTTTGGAAGAGAATTTAAGAGATTCTATTTAAAGAATCATGTCACACTACTTTTTCTAATGGTGTTCTTCTTTTGCAACATATTGCATAAATTTAAGGGCTGGTTAGATATATGCCATTATAATTTTTCGAGTTTGGAAATATGCCACTGCCATGTCACTTGTCGCGGGGGCCTGCAAGTGGATGACCCATGGGCCCGGATGTTATATCTCAAATTTCGAAAACTTGTAATGACATGTATCAAATCAATCCTAAATTTAATCACGTCTTAGCTTGTTGATTTAATATATGCAGGTCCTAGTGGATGCAGAGTGTACTCATGATGGATCCATAAAACATATTCAGAAATTTGAGTTCTGGGGATGGAAAACTTTAGATCGCCGTGTACTTGATGCAGAAAGAACTGACAATTTGTTTGATCTTCAGGTACAACTTCCATTGTAGCTTGATGTGTTGACCCATGCTCCAGGCATCTAGCTGCCGATATGTTGAATCCAATTTGATAGTTATTAATATATGCTTGCACTGAAGTTTCTGTTCCATTACTCATGAAATTTTTCTTTATGCTCCCAATGGATGGTTTGATAAGCTTTATTTGTTATGCAGTTACGTCTTCTCACAAATGGTTTTAGATTACTGAAAACTGGTGGATCACTTGTATATAGTACTTGTAGGTGAGCCATCTCTTCGAATACAAGTATAATTCTTCATATGCCTCTACTCTATCCCATATTCCCATCTTTGAAGTAAACTTGACCTTGTTAGGAATTTCAGAAAAAAAAAATGTAGTTTTTTAGCTGCAATTCAAGAACTGACCGTTTCTCTCCATCAAGACCCTTTATTTCTACCATGTCTAGGTAATAGGATTACAAATGGGCTTTAAGGTCTAGTTGTGGTCTTAATGGACCGCAATCAGTCTCATACTACTTTTGGTCCACGAGCATTTATATCATCTGTTGCTTTTCATGTCATGTTTTGTAACAACTACTGCTTTGCCTTGAGATAGCTTGACAGTTGCGCAAAATGAGATGGTGGTTCAGAAATTCCTCTCAACGCAGCCTTCAGCAGGTATGAATTGTGTTTAGCATGCCTGACCTTGACATGTGCAGAAAAAAGATTTGATTGCGTTTCATTATGTGGAGCTTGGAAGTACTGCACCATAGTATATGATGTTTGTGTTGGTTCATTCAAGTTAACCACAAACTCCTTCGATGGCTTTCTGAGAAATGTTGCCGCTTTTCCAATTTTACCCTGGTGTCATATTTTCATCTTGCAGATTTACAAAAGATCGACGCAGCTGATAACTGGCCTTGCAGAAGCGGTGGTATCCCCAAAACCCTGCGCTTTGATCCTGCAACTTCGCAAACTAGTGGTCTTTTTGTTGCCAAGTTTACTAAATTACCAATTTAAAGCATTTCTGGCTTATATATCTTCCTGTTCTAAGCAATGTCCTATAGATGTGCCTTTCACCTGTAACACTGGTATTCCTTGTCAGCAACTATAATGATACTAGTATACTCCAGGTTTGTTCCCCTGTTCATTATGAGACAATTAACATATACGCTTCTACTCACAAAGAGACAAAAATTCTTGTTCCTGTCCTGCATTCAAATGTAAGCAAACTATCTGTGGCCCAAATCTTTCTCTCTTAAACCGAGGATGTGGTAGGTAAATGTTAGGTTTCCGTTCTTTTAACAACCATTCACACCATGCTGCATGCCTACTTGTTGGTACACCCTCCTCTGGTTTTAAATGTTTTGTACAATCCCTCTGATTTTAAATGGTTTTTGCAACGGTGGAGGTTAACATGTTGTTTTCCTTCATGACTTCCCCATGATCTGAACTCAGATAAACGTGAGACACATCTTGTTCCTGCATGAATGAAGTGAAGGCCAGTGGTAACTTCGCATGAAAGGAGTCTGTCTGTCACGCTGTGCCTTGTGACTCCAAAAAGACTGCTGCGTTTTCATTCTTCCATAGGATTAGCGTAGCATTATGAAGTCTGGATATTGAATTGCCTGTGGTTGCTGCATCACGTTGCCTGATAAATTGGTATGAGTACTAGCAAGGTGACAAATATTTGACCGTCGATCGCCTGGAAAAGTGACGGGGACATGTCGATCAACCGGCGAAAGAAGGTTTTGCTTCTTGCGATTAAGAAAGCTGAAAGAGAAACCATGTGCATCTTTACTGGGAATATTAGATGCATGATTTAAGATGGATGCTTTAGGGTGACAAAATTTGGATTCCAAGGTCCAATGTGATCGATGCCGTGTAAGTTCCTAGAAATGTTTAGACCAATCAGATAGTCCGAAGGTTTTTAGACTGTTTTTACGCATCTGTGATTTCGAAATCATGTTGATTGATATGTGAGCTATCCGTACTACTTCTTTTGTGTATATAAGCTTATTTTTGTCTTGAATTTGTGCTACTTCTGCATAATATCCAAATGATACTCTATTTTAAAAAAAGATTATAAGAAAAATTATATATTTCTGCCAACTGTTTAAAAACAGTAGCAGGTCGACCGCTCCTTTAAATCCAATGTATGATTGTATTGTTGTTAATACTAACTTTATGCTTGTTCATGAGGAACTTGTTGAATGTCGGCCAATCTCATCTGCGTAGCTGCATGAACAGCCTCTTTTCGCCCTGCTTTTGCATGCCTTGTTCATGTGACGCATCCGTATCGGATCGGCTGTGCCACGTTCGTTCGTTCATAACAGCCTTCTCTTTCTTTTATTGCACTCTAGCTATCGATCTGTCGGAAACTGCAACCGTTTTTAGTATTTTTATGTAGATGTACCAGCCTTGTATTTTGTACTATTTTTGTATGTATCGATACTTTATACCATATTTGTATAAATGTATTTTGTATTCACCATGTACTTATCTGTAACATTGACAATTTCACAACAGAGGAAGTATTCTCCAAGGAACAATAACTTTATAAATGCTTCATGAGGTTCTTGTTTAGTATATAACGCTAGCAAATCATGATCATATGCTGATATTTCCTAATTCTATGTTTCTGCATTGCTAAATATGTTTTATTACTGAAGAAAATAGACTAAATAAAAAAAAATTGGAAAAGTGAGTCAAACCAGTGTAGTAGACTCCGATACGTATGCATCGACAGCCTATGTCGTAACTGACACGGATATTTATATGCTAAGCTAGCTAGCTCTTCCACGGCTAGCAGCGTGACAAAGTGAAGTTGCACCTCCGGTCCCAAGATGGCAGCTGATTGTCACCGGTGCAGCGCTGGCAGCGTCGCCACGGAGCTGGAGGGCACGCTGTTCATCTCCGGCAGCCTCTTCCCTTACTTCCTCCTCGTCGCGCTGGAGGCCGGCGGGCCGCTCAGGGCCGGGGTCCTGCTCGCCGCGTACCCTCTCGTCGTGCTGCTGGGCGTCGCAGTGTCCGACGACCTCCCTGTCCTCGCCATGACGTTCCTGTCCACCGCGGGCCTCGGCGTCGCCGACGTCGCGGCGGTGGCGAGGGCCACGCTGCCCAGGTTCTTCCTCAACGACCTCCGCGGCAGCGCGTTCCGGGCGTTGGCGCGCCACGCCGCCGCCGGCGAGAGGTACGTCGTCACGCGGCTGCCGAGGATCCTGGTCGAGCCGTTCGTGAAGGAGTACGTCGGTGACGACGTCCGCGTCCTCGGGACGGAGCTGCGGGTGGTCGGCGGGCGGTTGACCGGCGCGGTGGCCGCCTCGACGCGGTTCCTCGGGGCCGGCGCCGACTGGAGCTTGGGCGCGCTGGTGGCCGTTCTTGGGCGCGACGGGATCGTCGACGTTGGCCTGTGCTCCAGCGCCGGCGGAGACCGGCAACCGGCGTTTCTGCAGGTGTGTCAGGAACGCCGCGTGGTGTCGACGCCGGAGAAGGCGCCGGAGACGCCGCTGCCGAGGGGCGAGTACGCTCGGCCGCTCGTGTTCCACGACGGCCGCCTCGTCGTCCGTCCGGACCCGCTCGCCTGCCTCGCCGTGGCGCTGTGGATCCCGCTGGGCGTGCTCCTGTCCGTGACTCGGCTCCTCCTCGGCTTCCTCCCCTACGGCCCCGGCCTCCTCCTCGCCGCGGCGACCGGGTTCCAGATAACCGCCGACCTCGCCCGCGCGCCTGCAGGGGCGCCGGCGGACCGCCGCACCGGCACATTGTACGCGTGCAACCACCAGACGCTGATGGACCCGGTGATCCTCTCGACGGTGCTGCGGCGGAAGGTGACGGCCGTGACGTACAGCCTCGCGAGCTTCACGGAGCTGATCTCGCCGATCCCGACCGTCCGTCTGACGCGCGACCGCGCGCGGGACCGCGCGATCATGCAGGCCGCGCTCGCGCGCGGCGACCTCGTGGTCTGCCCGGAGGGCACCACGTGCCGCGAGCCGTACCTGCTCCGCTTCAGCCCGCTCTTCGCCGAGGTCGCCGGCGACGCTGTCACGCCGACCGCCGTCCGCGCCGGCGGCACCATGTTCTACGGGTCCACGGTGCGCGGGCACAAGTGGCTCGACTCCATCTTCTTCCTCATGAACCCCGCGCCGTGGTACGAGATCCGGCTTCTCAAAGCCGTAGCTACGGATGGCGCCGGCGCGTCGAGCAGCCGTGACGTGGCGAACAGCGTCCAGCGGATGATCGGCGACGAGCTCGGGTTCGAGTGCACCGGGCTGACGCGCAAGGACAAGTACCGGATGATCGCCGGCCACGATGGCGTCGTCGCCAGGTCGCCGTCGTCGTAGTTAATTGGAGCTTGCATGCAGTGCACAGAGCATGTACTGTTATGCTGTTACGCCGTGCATCACCAGCCCAGAACGCGTGGTATCTGTGAACTTCGACGAAGGTTGGCTAAAGCCTGTTACTCTGCATTTTCGGAATCCAAATTTGTCATCGTATTGGGGTCTCTAAATTGTAATATTCACTTGGATCAAGTATGTACAATATATAAAAATTAATAAAATAATTTTATACTTGTCATTTTGTATCCTAAACCGGATTGTAGAATATCATATGAAGTAATTTTTATGAGAACGGTTTTAAAATTGCCAAGAGAAGTCATTCTAATCACATTACAGTAGCAGACCCAGAAGTTAAACTTACGGTGGGCTGCAGCGGATTTTTTTTTTTCATTTTGACTTTATTTAGAAATTTTGAGCTGTATTCTATGGTTGGGATGGATTTTGGGGTGGTCCAAGGCCCACCTGGACTACCCTTTGAGTCCACCACTGATATTCACATATTATTATTATCGTTTTATCAACACTGAGTCTTACTCTGACCGGCGAAATTTCAGTTAGATCCCATGTCGTTGTGCATGAACCGAGATTTTGAACGAATGAAAATATATAGAGTTGCCATATATATAAATTCTTCGTTCCTCGTGAGAGTGGCGCGCAGGGCCGATGCCGGGTCGACGCTCGTGTCATAGTTGGCCCTCAGGTCGACGCTTGAACATGGGGTTTGCTCAGCCTGCCGAAAGCCTGCCCTTGCCCTAATGGGCTGCTGTATTGAAGTTGATGGCAGGACGAAAGCCAAAGGCGGGAGAGGTGTCCCACACGGCAGGTGGTGCAGAGGATACAGAGCCCCAAAGCCTAGCCAAGCACGGGGAGGAGGCGTCTGCTGAATTAGCTTAGGATTGAGACGGAATAAATAGGGTGTAGGATCGAGTCAAAATTGTTCGCGAGGTAGAGGATCCGAGAGAGAGAGAGAGATACAGAGAGAGAGAGAGAGAGAGAAAGGAGTAAAACGCACACAATGTTTCTACCCGAGGCGCCAACTGTCACGGTTTAGAAAGTCATAATCTTTGTTTGAACTTAAAAAAACTAATCTTATACATCTTGTTTGAACCAAAGTTTTGGAAATCAAAACAGTACCAGTTTTGGTTTTCGAAAAAAAAACCGTACCGCTGCTCCGATGAAACCAAAACAGACCGATTTCACCGATTTTCATGATCGATTTTTTAAATCCTGGATTGAGCTATGAGTGTAGTTGCCTTCCTTTAATGGATTAGCTCGATCATAATCTTTGTTTGAACTGAAAAAAACTAATCTTGTACTACATGTTTGCATGCAGCCTGCCTGAAGAAGACGGCTTGGACGACGTGACCCAGCTACCCTCTAATTTGCAGCTGGGTCGGCGAACCAGTTTGGGTTCTTTGTTGCTGCTGATGCTACATAGCTCGTGTATGTCAGATCGATCGATGCAAAGTGATGCATCATGGTATGCCAAAAAACTGGATGATCAGAAGGCAAACACTGCAGATGGATATCTAGGTTGTTACGTTTCATGATATCTTATTCATCGATCGCGTCTGTTGAACAGATGGAATTACGGCTGTTTATCAAGAACATTTGTTCAGTTTCGTACTCCATATATTATGTTATTATAATGTAAAACCCTTTGAAGGTAGAAATTGGACCTTCTCTTTGCATCGTTGGGTGATGTTTAGTTTGCGACATTAACAACAGAACAAAATAAGTCATCCAATGCTGCAAACAAATGATTCGCGAACCATTAATTACGTACACGGTGGATACATATAAATCCTGCAGCATATATGCAACTATTCATGCCGAAATCCGATCCGAGTGCACATATGCAGTGACGAGAGCTTTACGTACGTGTTGCAGTCGAAGTCGAGACTGATCGGGAACGGCAGCGGCTCGCCGCACTTGTCGGGGAGGTCACGGACGGCGCCGGCGCTGAGCCCCTGGTACCGCGTCGCCGCTTGCTTGACGCACTCGCAGGCCTGCCTCCGCTCCGCCGTGCTTCTCGCCGGCGCAGCAGTCGGTGGGCGGCGCGGCCTCCTTCCCCGTCAGGTACCCCACGCACGGCCTCAGGCTGGAGCTCACGTCGGCGCAGGTCACGGCGCCGTGGGCTGGGCTCGCCGCCACCGCCAGCGGGACGACGATGACGGCGGCCACGGCCAGAGCCGCGCCGCGACCTCCAGTACCCTTCGTCATGCCGGGCATGCTAGCTCGCTAGTAGCTCTTCAGCTGCCGCTACTGCTCGTTAGTGCTGTGTGTGTTGTGATCATGGACTGGTTCAGGGTTTTTATAGGGCTCAGTGATCAGCTGGACCGGCCAAGCGGTTCGGTTTCTTGTTGCTGCTGTTGCTACGCTCGTAAATGCCAGGTGCAAAGTGATGCATTGGTACGCCAAAACCTGGATCAGATGGCAACAACAGTTGCGGTTGGAGGCGCCGTGCATGAAGGCCACGATGGCCTTCGCTTCTCAACAGTCTTGCACGCATTGTCGGCAGCGTTCTCATGAGAGCGACCTCCGTGCTTGCTTATACAAGGGCTACAAATAGTTCATTTTTTCTCGAGATTTGGTCAAAAGGTTCCACTAAAAATATTTTCCGATTGAAACTACAACATTTCTAATCAAAGAATTTAAAACCGTACCAAAAGGTACCTTTAGTTTAGTTTAAGACGTAAGTGAACATCGCAAAAGCAAATTAGGAGAACTTGATGAGATTTTTCAATTCTTAATCAAATACATTATCCTTCCAATCTTTACCACTTAATTCAATTCATGTCTTTCAATCTTTACCATTAAATACATTTTTCACTTTAAAACATACCTTTTTTTTGAAATTTTAATATTTTTATTTTTTATATTATGTTATTATAATATGTAATAATACATTATATTTATTATACTATTAGCATCACTTAAGTTCAAATTTTGTTTATTTTAACACAATATAAAACAGTGAAAACAATTAAAATTTTAAAGAAATGATATGTTTTGAAGTCGAATTGAGTGATAAAAATTGAAAAGCTAACGTATTTGGTGGTAAGAATTGAAAATTCTCGAATTTCATTCATCGTATATATGCGGTACAGAGTACGTATAGGAAGATGATCAAGCCAGTTGCTCTGTTGATTACTCTCAGCCATGGCGGCAAAGATCAACTAATATCCATGGGCTACACTTGCTTTTTGCCACCATGGCAAGCAGCATCGCAGGATCCGTACAGCTGCGGCGGCAGGCGCGGCGTGGCGACGGCGAAGAGCGGCTTGGCCTTGGGCATGGTCATCCCGTAAACCTCCTCGGTGTCGATGTCCTCGCCGTCCGGCGGGGACCAGTCGAAGCAGTGGAAGAGCCTGGCGAGCGCCATGAGCACCAGCGCCACGCCGAGCGGCGCGCCGGGGCACTTGCGCTTCCCGGCGCTGAACGGCAGGATCTTGAAGTCCGGCAGGTGGCTGATCTCCACGCGACCCCCGCGCTCCGGCAGGTGCCGCTCCGGCCGGAACTCGTCGACCGCGTCCCAGATGCGCGGGTTCCGGCCCAGCGCGTGCGTGTTAATGAACACGCGGGTCTGCGCCGGGATGTGGTACCCCATGATCGTCGTCGGCTTCAGGGACTCGTGCGGGATCAGAAACGGCCCCGCCGGGTGCATCCGGAAGGACTCGCGCACCACGCACCGGAGGTAGGGGAGGTGAGGGAGGTCGGACTCGGTAACCATACGGTCACGGCCGACGACGGCGTCGAGCTCCTCCTGAATTCGGCGTAGGACGCGCGGGTTCTTGATCACCTCGGCCATTACCCACTCGTTGGTCACCGACGAAGTGTCCGTGGCAGCAGCGATCATGTCCTGCGAATGAGCATGCGTAGATTTTGCATATGAATCATATGATCATGCAATGCAGTAATGGTTACTTACAAACAGAGAAAACAGAGCAGAAGTTGGTAGTAGCTTAAAGAAAATGAATTCGAGGGCCTGAAATCGTAAATTTACCTGCATTAAAGCTTTGATCTCCACATCGTCCATGTGCTCCTTCCCATTCTCACCAGGCAGAGAGAGCAGCACATCAACAAAATCCATCTCGTCTTTCCTATCGTCATCATCAAGAGGGATATTCTTTTTGGCCTCCCTAGCCCTTCTGTGTTCATCGATTATCTTCTGGTGAAAGTCGTCCACTTTCTTCTCTACCTTCCTCATCTTCTTCTCACACCCAAACGGATCAACCCACCTCCAAGCTGGCAAATAGTCCCCAAGATAGATAAGGCCCAGCAGGAAGAACAGCTCATGAGTGATGTGCATGAACTCCATTGCTTCACCAGGACCAGCAGACTGCAGACCAAAGTATTGCTTCCCTAGCAACATCCTTGTCACGTTGTTCATAGAAAAGGCACCAAGAACCTCTCTGAGATTTACAGGCTTCCCTGACTGAGCTTTAGCACAAACAAACTGACAGAGGTGCTCAGCCTCCTTGGCTCGGTGAGCAGAGAAAGACTCAAGCCGCTTGGTCGTCAGTAGGTGCTCCATGCAAACTCTCCTCATCCTTTTCCAGTTTGGCCCCAGCGGAGCAAGAGCCACATCGCCACACCCATAGGCAAGGTGAACAGCAGCCAGTGTCCGAGGCCGTGAAGCAAAGACCTCATCTTGCCGGATGAGTATTTCGCGGATGACTTCAGGATCATCAGTGGTGATGGCATCAATGGTTCCAAGGCGAAGATAGACAAGGGGACCATATTTGGTGCAAAATCGAGCAAAGTCTTTGTGGGGAAGAGGGCTTAACTGGAGAAGGTTCCCAAAGATTGGCCATGTTGGAGGTCCAGGTGGAAGCCTTAGCCTCTTGCTACTGAGCCTTTTCCAATTCACTACAACACAGATCCATGAGCATAAGATGATGGAAAGAAGAAATGGATCCATAGTTCACAAACAGATGACAGCTAAAGTTGAATTGCAAATGTACGCCCATTATATGGGATCACATCATGCTTGCTGATGAATATAAAGTAAATCGAGAGACTGAAGTTGAAGCGGATTGGTTACAGTATTGGAGTAGTCATGGTTCTTGTGTTGATCTGTACGGTTAAACATCTCAACTAACACCATATAAGAAAAGGACATGATCTTGACATGACTGGTGTGATAAAGAGCAGTGAAAAATGCCGCTAACAAACATAAAAGAGAAATGGAATAAAATAAAGGTCAAGAAACTTTAACATAGGTCATGTATCAAAAGAGGGCAAGCTGAAGATATGTTCTCGAAATAAGGAAGTTTCCCACATCATTCAGCTTGATCAGTCAAAAAAAGTGTTTTTTTAGTAACTCAATGCAGAACCTACTCCATCTACCACATTCCACTGTTCTTTTGAACATCTATAAAACAATTCTGAAGAGAATGGTAACTTATACACAAATTCATCTTTGGTGTATGGTTTTCCCATTTGAGCGATCAAATGAACCTAGTCTCACTAGGTACCACTTCAGTGTTTATGGAGATCCTGCATTTGTATTCTTGAAATTAAGTGAATGTCATCTAACAATTCTGTGTCCAATAAATCATGTTAGCAGATGAGTTATGTGCATAAGAATCATCAAAACTAACAGCAACTAAGGTAGAAGAATGCAATCAGCATCAGTATGACAGCATCATCGATGAAAGATATATAAATAACATCGCTAAGCCACATATTCTACTACAGAAGTACAAATAAAGATTTTTGTCCACTTTCACAGGGATCCAACAAATCACAGAAAATACTGTTCTTTCATGAATAAGATGCAATTGATGACTTGCAAATACTGTATATTTAATTATTTATATCCCGAAAACATAACCTAATGTAGGAAATAAGACTCACCAAAAAGTTGAACCAGACCACCAGCGTCCGGAATCTTCACATTAATAGTTATCAGATATTCAGTCAAGGTATTTAAGTATCAAAAGGCAGCCCACAATGGTCAAGTGGGACCCTTTTTATCCATTCAGTTATTAACATTGTCTGTCCACAAACATGAAAAACATATGAACATGTCAGGTTAACGCAGACTACTTGCATCACTTTTAATAATTAAAGATTCATGCGTCAATAAAAGGGCAGCCCAGCCACCTAATTCCCACTTGCTCAGGGTCCGGGGAAGGGTCTGACCACTTTGGGTCTTTTGTATGCAGCTTTCCCTGCATTTCTGCAAGAGGCTGTTTCCAGGACACAAACCGGTGACCTCATGGTCACAAGGCAACAGCCAGCTGCACCAGGGCTCTCCTTCAAAGATTTATGTGTCAAGACATACCAGGTATCAGGAACTCGAAATGCTAATTCTGTGTATGACTTGACTGTCTGCAGTTTTATCCTGTATACAATGCCAAAACTTCTTTGTGGCCAATAGGGGGCATGCCTTCCATCTCCCCCCCCCCCTTCCTGCCCTAGAGAAGCCCATAAGAAAATTGCTACTCCCTCCGTCCTCAAAAAAGTGTCTCTAGGATTCAAATTTTGTCCACAAGAGTGTCATTCTCACTTCCCAATACAATACTTCGCTATATCTCTCCTCCTTTATTCTTCTCGTTTTCAGTGTCCTCTCTACTTTTCTCTCATTTCTTAATCCTTGTGCCCAAACCCAGACTGTCACTTTTTCGTGGATGGAGGAAGTAGATTTCACAACCTAAAAACAAAGTAACCCTGTAATTTAAGCTACAAAAAGCTGTGCAAGTATAGAACAGCCCCTCCTCCATTTGTGCATAAGCTTCGCCACTGCCTGTGTAATAAGACTACATGCAGGACTTGTACTAGCCATGTTGGATAGCTGTGCAACTTTTAGCATTTCTTCATTATCCTTCATCCCAGCAGAGGAACGCATGTTTGACAGAACTGTATAAGCTGCTGCATTGTGAGGATCCGTCTCAAGAAGCTTCTGTGCTGCTAGTTTTGCAAAAGCATGATTAGAATGGAGGTTACTAGAACTAAGCAACGCCTCCCATGCATCAGGATAATCTTTCTGGGGCATGGAGTTAATCATTTCCAGTGCTTCAGCAAGGAAGCCTGCACGGCCTAAAAGGTCAACCATACATGTGTAGTGGTCACAGTTTGGTTTAATGCTGTACCCTGCTCTCATTGATTCAAAGTAGTCACAACCTTGCTGAACTAAACCAGCACGTGCACATGCAGTCAGGATTCCCAAGAATGTAACATGGTTTGGCTTTTGGCCTTTGTCTTGAATTTTGTTAAAAAGTTTGAGTGCATCTTCAGCCAAGCCATGTTGGGCAAATGCTGTTATCATAGAATTAATGGCAATAAGGCTTGGATTATCAATGCTAGAGAAAACACGATGAGCCTCAGTTAATCTTCCACATTTTGCATACATCGTTACCAAAGAAGAGTGAACTGCTGAGTCCAATACCCATCCCATGTTCACTGCATATGCATGAGCTTGCAATCCTTGATTCAGCATTCCCAGGTTAGCCAAAGCACTCAACAGACAGCTAAGAGCTATTGTATTCGATCTGCCTCCTTCCCGTGACATGCGAAAAAACCACCTAACTGCACTTACATAGTCTCGATTTGCAATAAAACTAGAGATGACTGCAGTCCAAGCAACCTCATCTTTTCCAGGCATTTGCTCAAAAAGTTCAAGGGACTCCTCCATCCAGCCCCTACTAAAAAACCCAACAACAATCGACGTCCAAGAAACCACATCCCTTTCAGGCATCAACTTGAAAAGTACATGTGCCTCTTCAATCATGTTATTTTGAACGTACCCAGTGATCAGTGAGTTCCATGATACTATGTCCTTCTGCTTCATGCAAGCAAACGCCCTTCTAGCATCGACCATCCAACCAAACCGGGAATACATCATGATAAATGAGTCACCCAAGAATACGTCCATCTCAAACCCTAATGCTATAATCAAGCTGTGAATCTGAATTCCTTCTCCAATGAGACAGCCTTTAGCACAAGCATCTAGCACTACTGAGAGCGCTATTGTATTAATCTGAACACCTTGCCTTCTCATGTCCAGGAACAGCAAGAGACCATCTCTGCACATTCCACGTTTTACATATCCCCGAATCATCGAGGTCCAAGACACCACATTCCGCTCTGGCATTGCCTCAAACAGCCTCCTCGCCTCTGACAGAGCCCCGTACTTACAAAGCCCATCAACCATCATGCTCCAGGAAACGATGTCCTTCGATGACATTCCTTCAAACACCCTCAGCGCCATGCCAAGCTTACCGGCCCTCAGGTACCCGGCCATCATAGCGTTTGAGCCGACTGGGTCCCTCCACTGCTGTTGTGGCATCTCCTCGTACACCACCTCGGCCTCGCGCAGCATCCCGGCCTTGGCGAGGCCGGAGATTATGGCGCCGTAGGACAACGCGTTCTTAACTGGCATCTTCGTGAAGACCGCGTGCGCAGCTGCTGGCCTCCCCGCGCGGAGATAGAGGGTGAGCAGCGCGTTCCACGAGCAGACATTGCGACGGGGCATGTCGTCGAAGACGAGGCGCGCGGTGGAGAAGTCGCCGACGTCAGCGTAGGCGGTCAGGAGCGCGGTCCAGGAGATGACGTCGCGGCGGGGCATTTGGTCGAAGAGCTGCTGGGCGTCCCGGATGCGGCCGCGGCGGCCATAGGCCGTGAGCAGCGCATTGAGGTGGGCCGTGTTGGGGTGGTGGGCCGGCGGCTGCTCCGGTGTTGGGAGGCGGTGCGTGACACCGGCGAGGGTGGTGGACCTGGCGGTTGCCGGGGCTCTTGCTAGTCGCGGAGCGGCCATTGCTGATCACCGTCGCTCGGTGTGAGTGGAGCATGAGACCTCGCTGTTCAACGCTGCTGCTGCGTATTTTCACTAGCCTAGAAAATAAAATCTGTTTGAAATTTCTCCGAATAGTCCCTCTGTTCTAAAATATCTGTTCTAAAATATAAGTATTTTCAGATTTAGACAAAATCAATTTTTTATCAATTTAACCATTAATAATAAAAATTTTATAATATTTTATCATATTAAAATTATATTTTTATTCATCATAAAATAAACTTTTATAAAAATTATATTTTTATATTAAAAATTATGTAATTTTCTATATATTAATAGTAAAAATTAAATGAATTTAACTTTATCCAAACATATACATGTTTATATTTTAAAACCATTCAGATATATAGTTTTATGTTTAGTTTATTTACTCTGAAATGAGTCGAGGAACAATGTGCGACTTCATAAAATTATGCAGATTCTGAGAAATTTTGCCACAATTCACATCAACGCATTAAAAAAATATTTTCCAAAAGTTTGGAAGAGATATAGGGCCTTTTTACAGAGCTCCTAGCTTCTAATTTTTGAATTCACTCTTAGATTCTTTAGATTCTTAGATTCTTTAGAATAAACTCTTACAATCAAAACAAAAATCATTTTACAGAATAAAGAGAATCACTTCACAGAATTAGACAAAACTCACTTCTTAAAAAAAAAATTAAACAAACAGTGTTTGACAAAGCTCTTTTTTCCACCTGAGAATCTAAGAGCTGAGAGCTCTGTCAAAGGGCCCTGCGATCAGGCAACATTACAGCTAGCTAAAAGAATAAACACATCTGAACATTCTAATCTGGCCTACTACCATCAAATTGAGATCAATTACAATAAGGTGGTAGCCAACGCCATAAGATGGCCAATGCAAATCAGGCAAATGCACATAAACTAAAACCATAGGCCTGGAGCTTTTCTAATCGTCAAGCTCCTGCCTCACAGCCATGCAAGCTCAATTTGAGCAGCAATGGAGAAGCAGCACCTATCCCATCGATCTGGTGATTCGTGTGATCATGTCAAAAAGGAGAACGCCAGTGACCAGCCAACGAAATTCTACAGCTGGGACACGAGGGTTGATAAGCCACCATCAAGCGAATCGTTCATTTCGCTATCTGTAGTTACAACATGATGCTCGGCCGTGAATCAACTTATCCCACAAGCACAGCATCTGGCGAGGTGACTGATAATGGGCAGTGTAGTAGTTCTCCAGGCAACCGTACTGGCAGAACTTCCAACTGTGAGAATACTGGACAGGCTTTGTCGAATTGAATTTTTCGACCCAGAGACCCATACTTACATCCTCCATCTTAAAAAGCTGCAAGGAATTAGTGAACAAAATGCACCGATTGGTAATCAGGATATGAAGGTTAATGTGAAAACTGAAACATAATCTGAAGCAGACACATGCGAAAACTCACTCTCAGACTCTGGTTGGCATGCTGAGACACGATGAATTTTGCTATGTCACCAGAAATAACATAACCTGGACCATTTGCATAAGGTGGATAGATATCTTCAGGCCACTCCTGCAATATTTGTTGGTGAATCAGGAGAGAATGAAGATAATGAGGTGTATGTTGGTATGACAAACCAAGCTAAAACTTGCAATGATCAAAATCTTTTAAATATGAAATGAGATATGCTGGCAACTCTCGCATTAAAAATGATGATATTACATCTTCAGTAACTGCCCATTTTCCATTTCTCAGCGGTCTGTGCAAGAGGTTAAGGTTCCCCATGTATAATGGTCTGCCACCACCGTTCAACTTGATGTGTTTGAGAACCATATCTACCCTCACAAATGTGTCATCGTCACATTTCATTATGTTTGCAGCAGTCAAGTTCTGGACCTGAAAGTTAGTTAACAGACGTCAGGTTTATGAAAAGTTGGCAGGTTTAGGATGGAAACTAAAAAGTAAAGATCCTCATCATTTTCATAAAATCCAAAATTGATCAGCCATTTCGGAGGAATTAAGCTCCTTTTTGTTTTAGCTTTTCAGCTTGGTTTAGGATGGAAACTAAAAAGTAAAGATCCTCATCATTTTCATAAAATCCAAAATTGATCAGCCATTTCGGAGGAATTAAGCTCCTTTTTGTTTTAGCTTTTCATCTAGCTTTTCTAGCTGAAAAGCTGAAACAAACTGCCTTTGCTAGAAACAGCAATGGCAAATGGACATAAGCCCATCCTCTGAATAAACCCACTATTGGGAACATAAACTTATACAATAGTATATCACGAATGATCATAAGCTCATTTTAGTTGATACTGATAAACAACAAAAATGCAAGAAGTAAATCAGGAAAAAAAAAAATCGGATAATAGCAATGTTTTCTTACCCCATACTCGCAAATAGCGATTGTCTTGAGTACTACCAGCTCATAACGATCTATAAATGGCAAAATGACAATGTCACCAAAGTATTCCGCTTCTTTCTTCAGCATTACATTGACCTCTTTCCTTGAATTCTGAACCATAAATTTCTCATGAGTTCAGGAATAGCTGACATTAATTTCCTAAAGGTCATTTTTGATTCCCCCCCCTCCCCCCAATAAATGAACATACCAGTATGCCACTAATATCTCCAATCATTGATACATATGAATAATTTAACACAGGCAGAATACAAGTTACAGACATGTGAGGAACCTGAATTAGCAAAAATCTAGCACAAAGGTATAAAATAAGATTTCATGTTGAACCAGATACCCAAGTGAATAACAAGGAAACTACACCGTGTTAGATATATAGCTTTTGGAGCCCAGACTGATTATAATTGATGGTGATATTCCCATTGAGAGGTATCGATACTTATAGACATCTTCAAATTATCTCTTGTTAGAACAGAAAGGCTTGCGTGGTAACTGCAAAATATCATATATTTGGATGGATAATTTGCTTACCAATGCAACAAAGAATCGAGCTACTGCTCGAGAAGACCTAATTTCTGGGGCCTGCATCCATGTTTTTCTCACAGCCATGCGCTCGGCAAAATGATTTGACGCAGACAATATCCCAATGAAAAGGGAAACAGGATATGTTGGTAGCGGCCGAGACCTCCACTTTTCTGACATCTCAAGGACTTGTTGAAGAGAAAAACTTGGATGAGACATAGGAAGAGCAGTGGCGTAAACTGAATGTACATCTACGTCGCCCTTAACAAATAATCCTGTTGCATCTTCAAGAGTGAACCCCTGAAAAGATCACCTGGTGCCCCTAAGTGTTTATTTATTATACATCAAACTGAGGAAAAACTAAAAGAGCCGCAGAAGAAAAAGCATAAAAGAACATACTGGCCGATAAGGAAAGGACGTCACATGTCGACCACCAACGTAAATGTGGAAGCCTTCAACTCCAGCTTGTATAGTCAAAACAAATAGCCTCTCCTCTACAAAGGGGAATGGCCATGTCATTGCAGGTTTCTTTGCACGCCCTATGAACCTCTTCAACCATGAAGTCGTCTTGGACTCCTTGGTGTCAACGATATCATTACGTATCCATTTCTCACATTTTGGGAACCCATCAACTGTTGGAAAAATATGGAAATTGCAGGTTTTAGACAAATATGCTAGCCTGAGTATACAACATAGCAGTACTGTAATTATAAAAGTTATTTCTGTGTTCGATAGTAAGAACAATGTTATCAAAAACTGAACATCAAAGTTCAAAATTTCACACAAAAACTGCTGACCCTGGCTGCTAAAGGCTGTTTTGGAATAATTCAATGGCAATCATTGCACAGAAATGCAAGTTATCTCATTTTCCTGTATGTATTGACCAATCTGGAGTTGAAGAAGGTTATCCTATGCAGAGCACAGCGTACCTTTATCCTCATGGTCCTCAGGTGGTGACCCGTCGCAGCGCTGAGCGGCACCCCACTGCATCCTGTAGCAGGTATTGTGCTCAATGATGGGGTGCTGGCTCCAGTCCCCCCTGAGCCTGGGGTTGAGGTGCAGTATCCTGGGCGGGTCCTCACCATCCACCGCGCGCAGCCCCTGCAGCTCGACCATGAACTGCGAGACGAGCACAGTGCCGTCCCCCTGCCGCATCCGCGCGAGCTGCGGCACGTACTCCTTGTGCGCGGCGCGGGGCGTGCCGACGACGGTGACGGACGATCCCGCCGCGAGCCCGCACGGCAGGAACACGACCCGCCCCCGCGCGCGCACAGACACCGCGGACGGGCACTTGTCCGCCGCGGCGCGCGTGG
>BCLF01000071.1:630661-655118 GCA_001602275.1 Zoysia japonica | reverse complement strand
ACGGGCACTTGTCCGCCGCGGCGCGCGTGGCGTGCGCCGCCGCCAGCGCCCACGGGTCCCCCGCGAACGCCGCCGCCTCCTCCCACGCGGTCAGCCCCAACGCCCACGCGTCGTCCGCCATCCGGTCCAGCGCCGTGCGGTTGCGCGACGCCAGGTCGCGCAGCGACACGCTGTCGTACCGGTGCCAGAACGGCTGGACGGCGAAGGCGGCGGAGGAGGATGAGGATGAGGTGGTGGTGGAGGAGGAGGAGTTGGAGGGAGGGAAGTGGTCCGCGGACGAGGGCGACGAGAAGGCGGCGGGGCCGTCCAGGTCCGCGGTCGCCAGGTCGAGCACGCGGCGGAACTTGAGCGAGACGAGGAGGAGGTAGGCGAGTCCCGCCGCCAGGACCACGTGCGACGGCCGCACCCGCCGCGCCATTCCTTCCCACGCCTCCCTACCCTACCACCCCAGCCAATCCGGCCGCGCGCGTTCCCCCGGCCTCACCACCCCACGTCGCTCGCTGACACCCTTCACCGCGGTCCAGCGGCGAGCGCTGGCTCGCCGGCGGGGAACGGTGGGGCCCGGATCTGGTGCGCCGCGGTGCGGGTGGGAATGAATGGGATCGGAGGCGGTGGTGGTGGTGGGGCGCGCGTGCGGGCGTGCGGGGCCGTACGGCCGCAGAGGGCGTAGTGGGGGCAACGAGGAATGGAGGGAGCGGAGGTGGAACGGGCGAGGTCCTGGACGGTGGGTGGGGGGGGGCCGCTGACGTGTGGGCCAGGGGTTGTAGTCGTCGTGGTGGCTGCTCGCGTCGTCTCGTGTGAAGTGACCGCGCGGACCGGCCGGGGCGCGGCGCGTGAACGTGATTGGCTCATGGGTCAGGGGTCGGGCTCCGGTCCGGTACGGTGCGACGTGGGGTCAAGGATGCGGACCGAGCCGGGCGTAGCTGTCGCTGGTGCTGGGCCGGACCGCCGTGGCGCCACGTCGGATCTACTCGCTTAGCGGAAGCGGGGCCGGCCGGAGTGCGCACCACGTCGGCGCAGTGGACCAATATGGGCCTTATCCGAATGAACGGGTCGGACTCCCTCCAAATGGGCCCCGACTGGTGGGCATCGCGAGCTCGTCATGGGCCGTGACCTTCACCGGTGCAGCGACTAGTCGGCGATGACGTGTCCACGGGCCGCCTCCTGGATTCCGGTAACGATCTGTCCATAATCGGGGGCCGGGTACCAGAATATTCTTCGCTTCAAACACAAGGCAAAGGTACAGCCATGCAATGCCACGCATCTCTCTCTCGAGAAGAGCATCCAATCCACCAGGAATTCCTGTAGCTTACCAACCACTAGTAGTACTTTTCTTCCTGTACTCCATGTGTTAACACAATGTTTTAGTCAAATTTTAAAAATATAAATTACAAATAAGTTTTAACATATTAAGATTAAAAATATAAAAATTATATGATTAAATTTGTCTTACGAAGTATTTTCATAAAAATATAAATATGTTACTTTTTACTAAATATTTTTATAAAAAATAAAAATAAAAATTATGCTTGAAGACGTAATTTAAACAACTTTTTTTTAACCAGAGGAAATATGTACTTAGTATCTGATTATAGCACTCTCTCTGTTTTCCTTTTAAATTAATTTTTACCATTTGTTTTTATTTAAAAAATGTTTGAAAATATTATTTATTTTATGATAAAATAATTTATTATTAAAAGTACTTTAATTTTGATTTATTTATTTTGTATTTCCATAAATTTTTTAATAAAACAAACGATTAAAGATTTATTTTAAAAAATCAAAAACGTCACTTATAATAGCATGGAGGGAGTACATGTTATTGGCATAAAATGATCTTTAGAAAGTATTAAGTATGGACTAACCATAATTAGTATAGATAGAATTTTTTTTTCAACTATTTAAGGCCTACTTGTTTCGATACCAACATTAACGTTACAGTTTTATAAAAATATTAATCTAAAAAAATATATTAATATTAATATTTAAAATTTCTCATTTTTCATCATTAATATTAATATTAACCTAAAATAGACTTGTTTTACTTTTCAACAATTTTCTTTGGTCTTATATATTTGGTCTGGGCAGTTATATTTTGTTACCTAATAGTGGTCGAGATTGGTAAAAAGTGTTTTTGAAAAAAATTTATCTGTTAGATTTGTAAAAAAATAACTCTAAATGTGTTTTTTTACGTAGTTTAATTCACCTCTATTTAAAATAAGAAAAATGTGTTTTTTAAAGATTAAAGGCATAAAAGAGATTGAGACTGAGATAGAGATAATTGCTGCTGGTCAACAAAACTGCAGTGCCAGCAAAAATTTTATAACGGCAGCTGCTCCTCCACTTGCCACGAAATATGTGGCGGTCCACCAGCAGCTACGATTCACAGATTCATCATCTCTTTAATTCTTTTTGCTACGTAAGCAAAATGATGATGTGACAAATTAATTAAAAGAGAAACTAGTACTAATGCATCATTGAAAGCGCCCTAACTGATCGGTTTTAACGATAGAAAACTGGCCGACTAGCAAATCGGCAACCTCACTTTCTTCTCTTCCCTGCTGTTTTGTGCTACAGTATTCATGATGAACTCGAGAACACTGAAAGAAAAAAAAAGGAGTGAGAAATTTCCAATTCCAAAAAATAAAGACGAAAAGAGAAAGGGGACAGAGACAAAGCGGGGAACACTGGGGGTGCCTGCGCCGGTCGGCCGGGGCCCGCTCACTCACATCCACTGCAGCCCCTGCTCCTTCCGTTCTTCAGGTGGGCCGATGGAATGGCAGTGGTCACATCCCCTTCGCCTCGCCTCAGTCGCCTCGGCGGATCCCCTCCTCTCCTTCCATTCCATTCCCCTGCCTTGTCCTCGTCCTCTGCCCCATCATAGAAAACTGCGTCGCGCCATAGAATAGAAGCGAATGTCCTCGGATGCTCCTGCTCCCTCGTCCCCTCCTGCCGCCACAACATTCCTTCCCTAGTACACCCTGCCGCTCCTCGCTCTCCCCTTCTTCGGCCTCCTCCCTCCTAAACAAAGGGAAGGCCTTGACTGCTTCTTCTCTTCCCGGGGTTTCTTCTCATACTCGCACTCTTCGGCGGCGCCGGACCCTGGTTTCCCGCGTCAAGCTTGGATCTTGCCGCGCGGATTGAGGGCGACCTCAACGTCGCTGGAGTTCACTTGTTCGTTCAGGTACCCGCCCGAGCCGTGCCCGTGCTACTCCTACCACCGTGACTTTCAAGTTTCAACTTCTTTTCTTGCTTTTCTTGTGTGGAAGTTTCTGGATTTCACGGTGTTTTTTTTTTCCACTTCTCTTGTCGCTGTGGATCAGGAGGAGGGGAGAAAGGGCCCGTGCCTGCCTGCCGGTAGATGTGCAACTTCGTGTGGCTCTTCCGCGTAATCTGGCGGCTCCTCAGCGTCGCGTTCTGACGGGCGAAGACGATCCTTGCTCTCCACTCCACCGAGGGCGCCAGCCAGTCTCGGGGCCGCGTTACCATCGAAAAGGCTCTTCTTTCCGTGGGGAAAGTTGCATCTCTGGTAATTTTATTACTGCTCCTACTTCAGAAGAAGGGGTTTGGTTCAATAGCGTGCAGAAAAGCAGCTGGCATCTAATCCTCCTTGGCGTCGATCTCAAGGAACCCGAGCGGCTGGTTCGTTGATGTAGTGCAGTGCCCAGTTTGCTGTACATCCGGTCGTGGAAGTAGGAGCTGCTCCCCGATGGCGTCCGCTCTCAAGCTGGGGTCCAGAGCTGATGTGTTCAGGAAGCAAGGCCAGGAATGGTACGCTCTCAACTCCTTGCTACCCCCCCCCCCCCCCCCCCCCTCCATGTTGCCTTGTCATGCCCAATTCGCATTAATATGCTCTTTTTTTCTTTTTCTTTTTTCTCTTCTCGTAGTAGCCCAATGAAAGAATTTGAGAATCAGCTCATAGACTGTCTGTAGTTGTGCTATCTGGCACAATGATACTCCATTGACAAGGTGCCGTGTAATTCTGGAAGCCACTGACAAACCTCTGGCTGTTGGCACCAGGCCACCAGCTGGGGCGCTGATTATAATATGCTAACCTCCAATCAAAATATGGACGCCAGCTATAAGGCTACAACCTTCCCTTTTGTTTGTTGTGTCTAGCTGATGCAACTTTCTAAAGGCCTCCTCGCTATCAGTCACCTCGGGACAGCCTGTTAAGATGGTTATATATGCTACAGCAATGCCTTTTAGCATAGTTTGAAATGCTTCAGTATTACTACTATCGTTTAGACACACACTCTGCACAATTCAGTCTATTGTGGACATTCACTTTTTTGTTGTAGTTCAGGTTTGAAAATTATTACTAGTAGAATTTGGAATTTTTTAGGCCTGGAAGTTATTAGAGAGGACAAGTTGTTGTCTGCTGTATACAATGTGCGCTGCAGAAATCTTGTTATAGATTCGGTAAGTATTGCAACAAATGTTTCCCTAGACTTTGCACTTCGTCTTTATTAGTTCTATATATGCTTTTAAGCGCGCACATGGTGAGCACTAAATGGACCAATTTTCACTGCACCGTCACCACATTATAGTAAGTCCGTGTCAGATAATGGCTGTGCAATGTATACACTAGTGCAAGTTTGCTATACTAGAGCCAACTTATTGAAGTTGGTACTTGCTGGTCCAGAGCCTAATGTCTTTAAAAACCATATTTTGTTATAGAATTCTCTTCCTGTGAAGTAGATCGACTTTTTTGTATCTAGTATTTATTTTAAGAGAGATAAAAAACAATGTGGCCACCACCTCAGCAGCACCGAGCTCGTTTAAAGTTATTAAAACCATCTTCTTGAGTACTTCGTACTTTTTAGACTTCTCTTGAATAATTCTGAAATTTGTTTTGCCCCTCTCTTCTGAGCATGGGAAGCTTCATGGTGCTCACTAATTCTGTACAGTTAAACTGTGAGCTTCCTGTTATTGCATCTGATGGAAAAACTGAGTTTCCTATTATCACAACTGAATTAAACGATGTTCTCTGCTTATGGCTCTTTGTTTATTCCAGTTGCTTGAATGCATGTTTTTGTTATTAGCTATTCAAGGAGAAAATTATTGATGATTCGGATGTTCATGGGGCAGGTATTGCACATCTGGTCTTCCAAGTGATATAACTGTGGTAGTTGGGGAGCAGTCTTTCCATCTTCACAAGGTAAATACTCACACCAGATTGATCGTACAAGCATTCCTTTTCTTTTTTAGTCTCCATTTTCCGTTTGCATTTGTGGACGAAATTTGATGTACTATACGCAATAAGCTACTTTTTCCTTATATGTGCAGTTTCCTCTATTATCAAAGAGTGGCCTTATGGAGAGGACTATCAGGGAGAAAATCGATAAGGGGAAAGATAGTTGTCTCACTGATCTGTCTGATATTCCTGGGGGAGCAAAGGCTTTTGAACTAGCTGTTAGGTTCTGCTATGGTGTCAAGTTTGAAATGACTTCCTCCAATGTCGTACACATTCGCTGTGCTGCTGATTATCTGGAAATGACAGAAGAGATGGCCGAGGGCAATTTGATAGCTCAGACAGAGAACTTCTTTACCCAAACAGTCCTTAGGAGCTGGAAAGACTCGATCAAGGCCCTTCAAACCTGTGACGACGTCATGGATATTGCTGAAAGATTGCAGATTGTAAAGAGGTGTGTGGACTTGCTAGCAACTAAATCGTGTAGTGACCCTGATTTATTTGGCTGGCCAGTAGCCCAGTATGGAGGTCCAATGCAGAGTCCCGGAGGGAGTCTCTTGTGGAATGGTATAAGCACAGGCGCTAAGCCAAAAAATAGCAGCCCAGATTGGTGGTATGATGATGTCTCATGCTTAAGCCTTCCGCTATACAAAAGACTCATCTCAGCCATGGAATATAAGGGTATCAGTCAGGACATCATCGTCGGATCCCTTAACCATTACGCCAAAAGGCGTTTGCCAGGATTGAATCGGCGTAAGAGCACTAGTGATGTCAGCAGCTGTTTATCAATGACAAGTTTAACACCCCTCCCTTCTGAAGAGGAGCACAAGTATCTACTTGAGGAGATCGATAGACTGCTACCTTTCCAAAGAGGTGTTACATCTTGCAAGCTACTGTTTGGCCTTCTGCGCACAGCAATCATCCTGAAAGGCAGCCCTTCTTGCGTGTCCAACTTGGAGAGACGGATAGGTATGCAGCTAGACAAGGCCACCCTGGAAGATCTTTTGATACCAAACATCTCTGAATCCGTGGAAACGCTGTATGATGTGGACTGTGTCCAGAGGATTGTTGATCATTTTCTGGCAATGGATCAAGAAACTGGTGGTGCTTCCCCTGGCCTTGGTGAAGACGAGCAAATCTTAGCATCACCATCTTTAATGCCGATAGCTACGGTTGCAAAGTTAATTGATGGTTATCTAGCTGAAGTTGCACCAGATGTGAACTTGAAGCTACCAAAGTTTCAGTCTTTAGCTGCTGCTATACCAGATTATGCCCGCCCAATTGATGATGGACTTTATCGTGCTATTGACATATATCTCAAGGTAAGACTGTTGGGTTGTTTGTGAAAAATTTCGCATCCCTGAGAAGACAACTCATTTGATTGTTTATCCTAATCCCTATCCTGTGTATGCTACTATCTCCGTTCCAAAATATAAGTATTTTTAGATTTAGATAAAGTCAAATTCATTTAACTTTTATTAATAATAGCTAAAAAATTACATAATTTTTAATATAAAAAGATGGTTTTATGAAAGCTTATTTCACAATGAATCCAAAAAATATAATTTTTATATAATAAAACATTATTAATGGTCAAAGTGATACTAAAAGTTCGACTTTGACGAAACTGAAAAATGCTTATATTTTAGAACGGAGAGAGTATTAATGTTATCAGCAGTCATATTCTGAAACTAGTGGAGTACCTTTATTGTACCTAGGTCATATACTGCTTTCGTTTCAAAATATAAGTATTTCTAGGTTTGGATAAAGTCAAACTTTTTTAACTTTAACTTAATAATATCTAAAAAATTACATAATTTCTAATATAAAAATATATTTTTTATGAAAACTTATTCCACGATGAATCAAAAAATATAACTTTTATATAATAGCACATTATTAATTATATATTATTAATGGTTAAAGTGATAAAAGTTTGACTTCGACTAAATCCATATATTTTGGAACGGAGGGAGTATTTAACTTTCATTTTTGGTTGCTGGTACATGAATCCATGTGTTTCTGCTACTGGTTTTCAATAGATATCATATCAGTGAAGCTGCCAAGCTAACAATTTACTGCTTGACCGTTTCGTCGTCTTGAAACAAACAAACTGATCTCAATCATGTGTACAGTAATTGCTTTTGTTTCTATACGTAGGCGCACCCTCATCTTTCAGAACCAGAGAAGGAAGAGCTTTGCCGGGTGATGGATTGCCAGAAGCTGTCCCTGGAGGCATGCACCCACGCAGCGCAGAACGAGCGCCTCCCGCTCCGCGTCATCGTGCAGGTCCTCTTCTTCGAGCAGCTCCAGCTGCGAAGCTCCATCGCGGAGTGCCTCATGTTCTCGGAACCCCTCGAGGGCGGCTCGAGGCAGCTCGGCCTGCCCGTCTCCGGCGAGCAGCAGCACCGCCCCAGCTGGCCCCTCGCCGCCAGGGAGAACCAAACACTGCGCGAAGGCATGGACAGCATGAAGCAGCGCGTGGCCGAGCTCGAGAAGGAGTGCTCGGCCATGAGGGAGGACATCGAGCGGCTGGGCCGCAGCCGGAGCGCCGGCAAGAGCCGGTTCCCGTTCCTCCCCCGCGCCGTGAAGCCACAGATTTGCAGCACCAAGCAAGCTGTCCCGGCGACGTCAAAGACGGCCACGGCGAGCGAGGACAAGATTGCCGTGGTGAAGGCCGGCTCCAGCGGTGGCGGCACGCCTAAGCTGAAGCTCGGCAAGCACAAGAACCTGCCCGTTGACGCATAGCCTCAGTTTCTCTGATTAGTTACTCGATCGGTGCAGAATGTTTCGGTGATGTACTGCCTGTCAGCTCGATAGATTTCTTGCGTGCGTACATCCACCCATGAGGAACTGAAGCGTTGATCTGATGCCATGGTTTTGACGTTTGCCGAGTTACAGATTTTACAGCGTTACTGAATCATTTGGACTATCATTAACTTCATCCGTAAGACGAGCTACCTTATATTTGCCATTAGAAGAAACATGAAAACCTTTCTCAAAATGAATTTCAGCCTAGTTCATGTAAAAATCTTGATTATGCTGCTTCTGTCCAGTGACAGTAACAACACGGATAATGCATTCTCTCTTCAGTGTTACTCTGTCCGTTCTCAAATGTTAATAATAAATATAAACTTTGATTATTTGTTTTATTTAAAAATTAATTCAAAACTAAAAAAATCTGAATATACGAATCTTGGAACACTTTCTCGAGCTGACATCGTGCCACGTCATCCGACGGTTTGAACGAGACCCAAAGTTCTGCTCCCCTCAGCACCCCGCTTCCCCGTCCCCCTCCTAACCTCGGCTCCGCCGCCCCACCTCGGCGCCGGCCGAACCCTCCAGCCGACGGGCCACTCCTGCCCCTCAGCCTCGAGCTTTGCCATCTTGGCCCCTCCTCAGTCCTCAACGCCAGCTCGTGCCCCACAGCCTGGAGCTCCCACCTCGCCACCAGCGAGCCGACGAGCTACGCCACCCTGCCAGCCGAGCGCCCCCAGCTAACAGGACGCCGCTGCCGTGACGGCCACGAGCGCGTAGCCCCGTCTTCTTCGCGCACGGCCGACACACCCCGGCCTCCGGCTCAGTGCCCGCCGCTCCCGCGCCCGCCCCCACCTCCGTGCCTGAGCCCGCCTCCATCCCCGGCGCTGACCTCGCCCTCCGACGTCGTGCTCATCGACCCTGCGGAGGCACAGAAGGTGCGCAGGCTAAGAGCGTCTGCAAAGGGAAGCTCGTCCTGCTCATCACCGACGAGTTCATCTCCAACAATGTCCACCAGGTGCTCGACCCTACTCCTGAACAAAGAAATGGAAGTCATTTTCTGGCATCAATAGGCACGATTCTTCGATGCAATGAGTTTTGAGTTGTTGATTTTGGTGGTCGGGTTTGACTAGGAGCCCAAGATCGATAAAATTGTGGTGAACTGTAGTCTGGGACAGAGGCCGTGAACTCCAAGGGTGCTGGAGGCCTCCATGAAGGACTACAGTAGTATAAAATGTGGTTTATCAATTGCTACCAAAATATTGGTCTCAGTGATTGATGCCCAGTCACCTTTCTGCAATTTTGTTGGATTGACTGAAATATCACAAGATTTGACAGTTTGCTTTTGGGGAATAATTAGTCCATCTCACCTTGCAAAATCAAAAGGATTGGAGACATGTCTTCTGGTTAAGTCCCAGCCTGTTGCTAATGTTAGAGTTGATGGTAAATGATAGGGCCTTTAATTTGCACGAAGAAACTACTACCAAAAAGTACATATTTGTTATCCTTTTCCTTTTTTTTTCTGCTACCCTCTGGCAAATAAAATGATTCAATTGAATTACTCCTTTGATAGTACTCCTATAGAACAGGAGTAGTGTGATTCGTGAAATGATGAAAGGAAAAGGAATTTGTTGGGAAACATAACACCTCCATACCACCTCTCTTAATCCCTAGACCGATAAATAGAAAAATGAAATGTTGGAGCATTCATTCTGTAATAGAAAATTTAGTTAATACTGATGATTTGGCTTAGAATTTAGCCACAGTTAATTAGTATTTAGCCATTGGTTTAGAATTTAGCATACCCGTTGAGCTGTTGTTACCATGATTATTAACCGGGAATCCATTTCTACAACTTTTCCTAGACATCATGATTTCTGAGTTGTGATGTGCATACGGGTACAATTTTTTCTTGCACTCTGCTCAAATTATCAGAGTAAGTTGCACTGGGAAAAAAAACAACGCCAGGATTCAGTTTTCCCTTTTTTTTTTGGATTAACTAATGGCTTGTTAGCCCATTTTGGGCAGTCGGCCTGCAGGTACTTCCTTATCGAGTGTAGCCTAGCTTTCGTTATGGTGTTTGTCATCAATGTTTCGGTGGTCGTTGTCGCGAGAACCATCTGCAGTGGAAATAATATTTGCCCAGCCGATGCAAACACGAGTGGTAGTCTAACGCTGCAGTCCACACCTAGGTTGCCCAGAGTATGTTGTTTGATGAGCTGTTCAACTCATCATTTACCACCTAAGAGCGATATTGTTCAGAAAATATTATATAGTGCTTCCTTTGTGATACATACAGGTCTTACTGAGGACTGCAGCATTTAGCGAACTGACTCTCTTTGTACACCTTGACGTCCTTTTAGAATGGCCTAGGCAGATTTTGGTTCTTGCTAGAAGCATGCAGTTATCATGTTTGGCTGTAAAATACTATAACTGAGATAAGGTGAGGAAGGTGAGGCTTGGTTGAATAATCTTCTATCCTTAATATTTTACATCTATCCACGATCATTGCGTAATTTTCTAATTACTATAAGAAATATGATCAAGCACGGAAGTTCTTTTGGAAACATGAAAGCCTCACATTTTATTGAATCTTGTTGACTTTGAACTTGTTATAATTTACTATGCATTAATATCTTTCCTATCCACAATGCTATAGAGTTACCTGAAATGTTTCCTCCTGCTTGGATTGGTACAGGCATTGCCTATGCTGCACAAGAGGAGGGTGACCAAATATGATGGTTGCGCTTGGACAGCAACTCAGTTATTTACTTGGTCAGCAATACATTTCCTTATTTTCTATATGACCTATAGTGATCGCTGACATCACTATACACTTCCTACTGTGAAAATATTTGTAATATCTTTTGGACTATGATAAGCTGTTTGTATTTTAATACAGAGATTTTTGGAATTCCAGTTGATCTATTTTGGGGCATATACTTCCTATGTGACATTAGTATCTATATCATGACTGCTTTTCCAGATATCATTAAACTAATTGTAAATGTCATCTGCCAACTTTACACATGGTGAGACTTGGAATTCCAATTGATCTATTTTAGGGCATATACTTCCTCTGTGACATTAGTATCTATATCATAAGTGCTTTCTTATGTTCCTATCTTCTACCAAGGGAATGCCTACTAGTATGGTTTGTGACCCAGTATTTGCAGAACTACTGTTATTAGCTTCCAAACTCGATAAAATAGTAAGATGTAAAAATATTTCTAAAGATGCTAGCATTGTGGCTTGAGATGGACTTATGATCCACATGATCCAAGTTTTAGATCGATTCTTGTACTCTTTAGCTATCAGCAATACTGAGGGCTTAAGCTCACTTTAGTTAAAAAAAAGTTTTGCTTGGTACTAGTACTGTTGATATACTTCGATATACAGAATGCAGCAGTTGTTGAATGCTTTGTATCACTTCATGGTGATATAGTTTGTTTATGAAAACATCTAAACTTGTATTTAGAACGCAATGTATCTGATGTAGATGTAGATTGTAGACTTAGATATTGTACATCTATTTTTTAAACCTTTGGTAATTCATATTTTCTCCAAATTAAGATAATTAGCATATGCTTTTTAATGATATAATTTTAATGTGTACCGCTCAAATAAAAACAAAATTAATTAAATGAGGGCTATCAAACTTGTATCAACAAAAAGAAAAGCGCAGCAACGCTGCGTTATGTTTCAAGTTGTAATTCAAACAACTTTGATGATAAAATAAGTTATAACAAAATATCTAAAATTTATTATATTTTTAATAAGACGAATGATCAAAATTAATGTTTGTAAAAATTAATGTTTATAGTTAACAGCGACATCAATTTGAGAACGGAGAGAGTACTTGTAAATTCAGGTGAGGAGAAAACGGGATGTGGAAAAAAGCCCATTTCCGTAGAAAAATCACAACACGAAGCCCACATTGGTGGAAAACCAACCCTAAGCCTAGTTACACCGGGCCATGTGGAGCAAAAAGCCCACCAGACCCGTCTAGCCTCGACTAAACCCTCTCCCCTCCGCTCCTCTTTATATACCCCTGTCAAGAGATGGAACCCTAGGTTAAAGCGACGCCGCCGCCACCAGCCGTCCGCCTTGCCTTGCGCCAAGGCTTGGTCCTCCTCTTACTACTCCTTCCGCTCTCAGATCCGCTCTTCTAGCTAGGGTTAGTGTTCGTCGCGGCTTGTAGCGATGGCGATCAAGAGGACCAAGGCGGAGAAGAAGATCGCGTACGACAAGAAGCTGTGCCAGCTTCTCGATGAGTACACCAAGGTGCTCGTCGCCGTCGCGGACAACGTCGGCTCCAAGCAGCTCCAGGACATCCGCCGCGGGCTGAGGGGCGACTCCGTCGTGCTCATGGGCAAGAACACACTCATCAGGCGCTGCATCAAGGTGCACGCCGAGAAGACCGGCAACACCGAGTTCGAGCAGCTTAGCAAGCTTCTCGTCGTAAGCATTTTCCCCCCATTTCTCGCCCGGTTGTGCTTGTGGTCGCTATTGAAGGAGTCTCGGTGTGATGATTTGTGCGCGCGCTGTTTATGGTTGTAGGGGAACGTCGGGCTCATCTTCACCAAGGGTGACCTCAAGGAGGTCCGCGAGGAGGTCGGCAAGTACAAGGTGGATTTCATTTCCGCATCTCTAGATACCTGAGGTTTAGTTCCAATCACATTGTGAATTGTAGTGTCGTTTGGTGCTCCTGCTTGTCCCTGGATATCAATTTTAGTTTTATGGTTGCGTGGATGCTATTGAATTAGTAGTATTGTAGATGTGCTAGTTGTATTCTTACTTAGTGGTCGTTGGATGTGCACAGTCAAGGGGTATCGTTTTGATGAGGTATTCCTGTTCTTTTATACACTTTGCATAGGAGTTATCTGTACTAGCTCCAATTCTGTATGGAGAAAGGTAGTGGCATGCCGTATTCCATTTCTTGAATATTGCAGAAAATGTGTAACTAAATTGGAGTAGGTGATTTAATGCTGGGACCCTTATGGATTTCGACTTATGCTAGTATGTTTGTGTACGGGAAAAATTTCGAATGCTGATGAGGATTGTTTGAAGCTGCCTAATTTAGTGCATTATCTTGAAGTTATATTTGCTTTTTTTGCTAGTATGTTAGTTCTGGCAATACTTCCAGTATTTAAGTTCTGTTTATATTTGGTTCTTGTGGCATCTGCATTTGGCTGATGATTGATATATCTAATGATACTGATAGGTTGGAGCTCCTGCTCGTGTTGGGCTTGTTGCTCCTGTTGACGTGGTTGTTCCCCCAGGAAACACCGGTCTGGATCCCTCCCAGACCTCTTTCTTCCAGGTTAGTATTTGGTGGTGCATTTCTTATCTGCATTGAGCTAAGTACATTATTTCTCGCACCTGCTGTTGTGCTTCAGGTTCTGAACATCCCCACCAAGATTAACAAGGGTACTGTTGAAATTATCACCCCTGTGGAGCTGATCAAGAAGGGTGACAAGGTGGGCTCATCTGAGTCTGCCCTGCTTGCCAAGCTTGGTATCCGTCCGTTCTCATACGGTCTTGTGATCACCAATGTCTATGATGCTGGGTCTGTCTTCAGCCCCGAGGTGCTTGACCTCACTGATGATGACCTGGTGGAGAAGTTCGCCTCTGGTGTTTCCATGGTTGCCTCTCTGTCCCTGGCACTGTCATACCCAACTCTCGCAGCTGCGCCCCACATGTTCATCAATGGGTACAAAAACGTGCTTGCTGTTGCTGTGGAGACTGACTACTCATACCCACATGCTGACAAGATCAAGGAGTACCTCAAGGTAATCTTGTCTACTCAATCATGCTGTTTTACTGTTTCCATGAGCTAACTCGAGAAGTTTGTTCAATCATGCTGTCTTTACTGTTTGTTACTGCTCAATCATGATGTTTTGCTGTTTTCAAGAGCTGTCTTTACTGTTTGCTTTATACTTACAACTATCATTAAAATGGCCTGTTTTACAATTGCTCATAAGTTTCTCACATACTGCTGATGCTCCTCCAGGACCCCAGCAAGTTTGCAGTTGCTGCCCCTGTTGCTGCCGCCGCCAATGGTGGTGCCGCTGCAGCCCCCAAGGAAGAAGAGAAGAAGGAAGAGCCTGCTGAAGAGTCTGATGACGACATGGGCTTCAGCCTGTTCGACTAGGCGCCTGTTGCTCGCATCGGCAAGCTGCAAGTTTTGGCTTTGGTTTATAAGACCTAAATGTACTTTCACATCATTTAGCTTAAGTTTGTTGCCAGACAAGATTTATGTTGGTTGTAGTGTGCGCTCGACAATGTTATGATTATGTTAAGCACCAATTTCTCAGCGTTTTCCGTCTTCTGTTGCGCGTAAATTTATCTGATTTTGACGATTCTAGTCCTTTTGGTTGACCAAATTTTCTCGTATGTCATGCAATTTGACTTTTCACGTTCAAAGTTTAGAATCAATACATACCTTGTTGTGGTAAGACATTTGATTTTTTGTTTTATACTAATATGCTGTGAGAAGACTTTGGTAGTAGCATCTTCCATTCTTCAGCCGTCCTGTGCCCTGTTTTTCATCCTCACCCATTGCCCTGTCCACACGGTTGGCCCCTGCTCAAGGAATAGTTATCATGATCCAATCCCCAGCCTGGGGTCGCAATTCTCTTCAACCCCGGCATGCCACGTCGTGTTCCTTTTTCCTGTTATCGCGCCAACGAAAGCCGCGTCAAACTCGCGGACCAAACCCCGCCGGCCTCGCCGAGCAGCGATGGCGCAGCAGCACTGCCGCGCCCACGTCGCGCATTGCCTCGGCAGCATCCTCGCCCGCCGCGGCGCGGCCACCGTGGCCGTCGACGGGTCGCGCCGGCTGACCGGCGCGGAGTTCGTGGACGAAGTGCGGAGGCTGGCCGCCGCCCTCGCCGCGCGCGGCGTGCGCCTGGGCGACGTCGTCGCCGTCGTCGCGTTCAACAGGTGCGTCTTCGTAGCTCGTGCGGCAACGGCGAACACAATCACACACACGTACTTCAGGAGTCCTTACTCCTTTCTTGTTTTGCAGCATCGAGTTCGTCGAGCTGTTCCTGGCCGTCACGTACGTCGGCGCAGTCATCGCCCCGCTCAACTACCGTTGGGTAAGCATCGTCGCGGGCCTGCATCATCGTCTTCCTCCTCTCGCCTCATAAACACACCATCGGTACCTGCAAAAGCATAGTTCATCAGTTGGAAAAAGAGAAACCAAAACAGCTCCCGTTCCTTTCTTTCTCGTGAATGGTCCAGAGCTTCGAGGAGGCGACGCAGGCGCTGGAGCTCGTGCAACCCTCGGTGTTCATCTTCGACGACAGCCACAGCTCCTGGGCGATTTGGCTGACGCGGAACAAGACTCTGCCGTCTGCTACTCTGTACATTGTCATGGGGGACAGTTCCAGTAGTATTCCAGTTGCGTCGCTTGATCACATCAAGAGGACAGCGAAAGAACCTACATCGACAGAGCCCGTATCAGCTCCAAACGATGTCGCTTTGATCTGCTTCACATCTGGTACAAAACGATCCCCTCCCCTGCCCTTACTACACGCCTTGTCTTTTCAGCTGCTTCGTCTCTGAATTCAGTCAATCCTGACTCGACCTGACAGACAGTTCATTCGACATTTCGTGATCCAGGAACAACCGGACGGCCAAAGGGTGTCGCGATAAGCCACGCATCTCTGATCATACAGTCCCTAGCGAAGATCGCCGTCGTCGGCTACGGCGAGGACGATGTACGTACGCACGCCTTGACCATCAGGTTTCCAAGTTATTTCATCTGCACTTGTTCCTCCCGAAAAAATCACTTAACGTGGTTGATTCTCTGAATTAGGTCTACCTGCACGCAGCTCCGCTCTGCCACGTCGGAGGGGTCTCCTCGTGCCTGGCCGTTCTCATGGCCGGAGGGTGCCATGTCATGATACTACCGAAGTTCGACGCGAAGCTAGCTTTGGACGCGGTCCGTGAGCACGGAGTGACTTCGTTCATCACGGTGCCGGCGATGATGGCTGACCTGCTGTCCTGTGCTCGGTATGTGAGTGATAGAGTTTTCTGAAAGTTTTTTGGGGGTGCATGCGTGAGTTTTTGCTGGGTTGTTGATTCGTTGCTGCTGTATGTATGGATCAGGGAAGAGAGGATATTATCGGACTGTGGGATGACAGTGACCAAGGTGCTCAATGGCGGCGGCGGATTGTCGGATGAACTGATAGATGGAGCTTGTCAGTTATTTCCTCGTGCATTTATTTTCTCAGCTTATGGTACATACCGCTGAACTCATCCTTCGTAGTAATTTGCATGAATTTCATACTTTCTGAATGACGAGAAGTGATTTAGTACTTGCGAAGGATAGATCTTAGTGATATGGGCAACATGGGGGCTGATCAGATGAATGCCTTTTATCTCAACATGACAAACTCTGAAACTCTGTTGCTGACTCTGTACACTGCCTGAACAGGAATGACGGAGGCATGCTCATCGCTGACATTCATGGCGCTCAACAAGCCAAAGCTCCAAGAGCCCAAGACCCAAGAACCGGTCAGCTACTTCGGCGGCGGCGTCTGCGTCGGCAAACCGGCACCGCACGTCGAGATAAGAATAGGCGCGGATGGTAACAGCAACAACTCTTCACGAACTGGGAGCATCTTGACCAGAGGCTTGCACACGATGGTTGGGTACTGGGTGAACAGCAAGGTCGATTCATCGGATTCTTCTTCGCGGAGTGGTGGATGGCTGGACACCGGCGACACCGGATGGATGGACGGATCCGGTAACCTGTGGCTCGTGGGACGGCAGAAGGGACGGATCAAAAGCGGCGGTGAAAATGTGTACCCTGAAGAGGTAGCTGCTCCACATCCATTGCAGATTTTTTTTTTGTGTGCGCTTATAAATTGATGACGATAATTATTGATGCAAGAACACCTCAATTCATTCAGGTAGAATCGGTGCTTTCTCAGCATCCGGGAGTAGCTAAAGTTGTTGTGATCGGTGTGCCTGATAGTCGTCTCGGGGAGAAAGTTATTGCCTGTGTTAGCGTCGAGGATGGTTGGAAGTGGGTTGATACAAGACCTGGGAACCAAGGAGAAGGCAACGTGGTGTCTGGTTGGATCCTTCAAGACCATTGTAGGCTCAAAAATTTGAGCAGGTTATATTCTTTCAGAGACACCACTCTCTCTCTCTCTCTCTCTCTCTCTCTCAAACATACCATTTTAGAACAGAATATGCAACTGTTTAAGGCCAGGGCTTTATTCCTCACTGAGCCGCGAATTTTCTGTACAGATTTAAGGTTCCGAGGTCGTATTATCAGTGGAAGAGGCCATTTCCAGTGACCAGCACAGGAAAAATCAGACGGGAGGAGCTGAAGAGGGAAATCTTAACAAACATGCAACTGCCCAGTAACTTGTAGTTTAGGGCATAGAATATTTGAACTTTCGATATTATTCCACATATCCACGATGCTACTTATAATTTATTGCTGGGAAGATTTGAATTATTATTTTACGAGTTCAGATCTTTTGTTGTTCAGGGCGCATTGGCTTGTTTAGGTGGTTCTGGCTTAGAACTCGAGAGAATCTGAAGTGTTGCTGCATAAGTTTTGCAGCCATGTTATTTTGAATGTTCATCACAAATCTGACTGACATTATGTCTGGTTTTGTTTATTTATTCTTAGCGCAGTGTTTATTCACAAATCTGACTGAAGGTCCATCGTTTTGTTTAGCATATATGCTGCTGTAATAATGAATAACTAAGTATAATTTCAGTACATGATGTATAATTTCACTACATGATGTCACGTACAGACGACAAGAAGTTGTCAAACGGTAGCTTTTGTACTGAAGCGTTTGTAAATAGTAATGCAGACATTCAGAATTTCTTTTATCTCTATTGCATAAAGTCAAACAAATTCACCAAGCTTGTGCTGTACACATAATTACATACATAGTGTTTCGACACAGTTAGAGGCCTAGTACACTGAATACGAAGAAACACATTTTAAAGATGAATAATCACATGTCCATTCTTCCAAACGCAAATAATACACACAGATGTCAAAAGGAATTAGAATTCAAAGTCAACAAGCTAACTACTACACATCAGAATTGTATTTTTGTCACCACGTTATCGTGCACAGAGAATTGTTCTTTTGCATCCATCCATGACTAATTATTTATATAACAGCAGCCTTCATATTGAATGTGTCTTGGTAACCGAATTCACCAAATTTATCCTTTGATTGGCCAACTCATCAAATGTACAATTGACATCTTCCCATCCTTAGGGAATCAATTCCCATTTTCCAGCTTCAATCCTCTGTGATGATGGCTCCAGGCTAGTAAGGCAGCACCAATTGCTGGTTCCACCTGAAAAAATATGTCGTTTTCTTAGCTTCGTGAGGTAAGTGAATGAAGGCTGGAAGATCTATTGCATTTTGTGTTTCAAAATGATTGATACGGCTTTTCGGTGATATGAATGTATGCACGATTAAATGCTATTATATTTTATCATCTCGGAATAAAAGATTTAGAATGTGTCCGTTAGGTGCCACCACATAGGACCCAGTCACTACCTAACCCAACTAACAGACTCCAGGAACCCAATGATATGATGGCTGCCACACCTTGGATTCCTACTAATCACCTAGAGCATTATTTTAGGGCAATTACAGCGAGGGAAACTCCTATTGTGAAATGTTATTGAAAAAGAAAGTAAAAGCTATGTGCAGAGAGAACAAAGAAAGCCTTTTTCAACATTGTCAGAAAGAACTGAGAAAAAACAATTACTTCCAATGGCACAAACAATTTAGGCCGTACAGTCTCTGAGTCTTAAGAAAATAGTATGCTTATCTGCTAACAGAAAATAAACTTTGCATCAAGCTATATTAGGCAATTTACTTACCTCTGGTCGAATAGGATGAACACCTGGGAAGACCTTAGAGATACAATTTACAACCTCACCGCTGATGTTCCATTTCTTATTGCCTTCTAAGACTCCCCCAACCAAAACAAGAGGAAACTGGTCCTTTCCATCTGCAAAAAGAATCACCTTCAGATATACTACTTAAAGTTCCAAATATTGCAATTCCCAGTATGACTTGACCTTACAACCTGAACCTAGATAAATAATTCAAACCCTATCTCCAATTATTCCAATCACGAAAGGAACTAGTTGAGCCAATAACTATTTTTCGACCAATTTATCCCAGCAGCGCCACAGCTATTTAATTAACAGCACCACATGGGGGTACAGTGCCAATTACCAAAGAGTTACAAATGCATTTTGATAATTTCTTCATTCAAATAATCAAACTTCAGATGGTGGAGGAAAAATAGAGGAAAACAATGGTGCTACATTATCAAAATAAGAATTACCTTCACCACATAATTTAAGGCGTCGAATAACAGCCATAACAGTATCAGCTAGCTCTTGCACTGAATCATGCAAAATTTTGTTAGCTACTTCATCACCATCTTCAGCAGAAGATACCACTTCAGGTACAAGTGCTGCAATACGAGCCCAAGATGGATCTGCATATGTCCACCTGTGAACACAAGGGTGACAACTAATTACAAAATTTTGTACATCACGTATCAGCTAAAGTGCTAAACAAATGAATTATTCATGAAACTTTTGAAAATTGCACAAAATTATGGAATGCTGGATGCAATGAGCTGAACGCATCAACATGATGAATTTGGAAATGATAAAGATTAAAAAAAGTTCTACCCAACAATAATAATTATCGATTATTTCCTATCTGAGCCACACAATGAAGCTATGGGAGAGGGTTATTGAGCACCGTCTGCGGGGATCAACGAGAGTCACCCAAAACCAATTTGGTTTCATGCCCGAGAGATCTACTACGGAGGCAATTTTCTTAATAAGTCAACTGATGGAGAGATACAGAGAACAAAAGAAAGATCTGCATATGGTCTTCATTGACCTAGAGAAGGCTTATGATAAAGTGCCTAGAAATGTTATATGGTGGCCATTGAAAAGGCACAAAGTCTCAACAAAATACATTAATCTCATTAAGGATATATACAAAGATGCGGTGACAAGTGTCCGAACAAATGATGGAGACACCGATGAGTTTCCAATTAATATAAGACTGCACCAGGGGTCGGTTCTGAGCCCTTATCTTTTTACTTTGGTGATGGATGAGATCACACGAGACTTACATGAGGACATTTTTTGGTGTATGCTCTTTGCGGATGATGTGGTGCTAGTAGATGAGAGTAGGATAGGGGTGAACCAGAAGTTAAAATCATGGAGACATGCTTTAGAGTCAAAGAGTTTTAGATTTAATAGGTCTTAAAACAGAGTATATGAGGTGTGATTTTAGTGCTACCGCAGTCGAGGAGGAAGATGTTATACTTGATAGCCAGATGGTACCCAAGAAGGACACTTTCTGTTATTTTGGTTCAATGTTGCAAAAAGATGAAGATATTAATGAGGATGTAAGTCATAGAATTAAAACCGGATGGTTGAAGTGGCGTCAAGCTTCTGAAGTACTATGTGATAGCAGGATGACTCAAAAACTCAAAGGTAAATTCTATACGACTGCAATTCATACTGGCATGCTATATAGAGCAGAGTGTTGGCCTACGAAAAGGCGACATGTCTAACAGCTACACGTAGCCGAAATGCGTACGTTGAGATGGATGTGTGGCCACACGAAGAGAGATCGTGTCCAGAACGATGACATACGAGAGAGATTAGGAGTGCCACCAGTTGAGGAGAAACTTGTGCAGCATCGTTTGAGGTGGTTCGAACATATTCAACGAAGGCTACAGGAGGCACCGGTTCGTAGCGAGATGGTAAGTCGGTCAAACGGTGTGAAGAGAGGCAGAGGTAGACCAAACTTGACTTGGGAAGAGTCTGTGAAGAGAGATCTGAAAGATTAAGATATCGCCAAAGAGTTAACTTTGGATATGAGTTCGTAGAGGCTAGCAATTTACGTGCCTGAACCTTGATTGCCGGTTGTTGCTCCTTTTTAGTCGTCTCTCGAGGTTTCATCTCTAGCCTACCCCAACTTGCTTGGGACTAAAGGCTTTGTTGTTGTTGTTGTATTTCCTATCTGTGAAAATCTGTCTAAACCAGATGTAAGACTGGTCAGGGGTGAATCTAGTGCTGAAATTATGGCGGTAGACACTTCATTATACACCAAGCAGAAGTTTAAGTTACCAAGTAATATATGGTGAAATATGAGTAAAATAGTAGCCAACTTGTCTTCACCCTGCCTTGTCAGGCTTAGTCACATCGAGAAATAATGATGCATGTACTGCATATATTGACACAAATGAACTGTGTTCTGGAATAACATTGGGTTTATCTTTCTGCACATATAAAATTATCTTTCTAGTTTGCAGGACATGCAAATGATGCGAATGTGTAGAAGAACTTACCCGATCAATTCATCAGGTGAAGAAAGTTGAAGCTTTTTAAGGATCTCTCCTGTAAGACTAGTTTCTGGTCCACGACCATCATGGGCTTTTATTACTGCCGTCAAAGCCTGTGCAGCAATGCCATATCCACTGCATTAATGTACACACATAGTCACCTATGTTTTCCTTGGTCAATGGTAAACAATATTGGACTCATAACCAATTGAGGAAAGGATTTCAAAATGTTGGAAGTTTGAAAAATAGAGGGTCGCATCTGGGAAGCTACAACACCATATTCACGCACATGAAAGGTTAGCAGTTTTAGCTGACCGTTAGGCCTATCCCATTGTATCCTGTTCTAGCCACGTAATATCATATTAAATAATATCTTTTCTTTTATATCTTAAAAAATATATAACAGGTAAGGCATCCTCTTAATCAGAAATACACTATCGAAGAAACAGCACAGGGAAAAAGGAAGGACCTATATCTAATTTAATAATCAAAATCCCAACCAAAAAAAGTTTTTGAATATCCAACAATGCATGTATAGAGAATTATTACTCACCTACCCCAGTCACCCAAAACTGGCCCAGCACCAGCCGCTCTCGCTTCTTTTCCATCTTCAGTAACTCCATAGGCAATGCTTCCAGTGCCTGCAATCAATACGCATCCATGTAGTTTTCCCATTGTACCGCTCGCCAGAGCTGCCACCGCATCGTTTTCCACATAAAACTTCGTAGGGCCAGGGAACCGATCTCTGGAGGACCAACAAGGCACACTTTAAAACGAGAGATATTTTTCTTATTCTTTGTTTTTCCTGATAGCATCTAAGGTTTGTGTCAATGAATAAAAAAAATTACTCTTATTTTGCATAATAATAACCCGCTCTCATTCAAAAATGATGCTAGCGTCAACAGTCCATGGTGTCACAAGTAAAAAGGGCAACCCGATGCACGTTGCTCCCACTTGAGCAAGGTCCAGGTAAGGGTCCATGGCATCACAAATGTACAACAGAATTAGTTGAACCGTTGGAGCACCCATTAAATGGTTATCAGACTAACATCTCTTTGAACCTTGAGGTTTCAAATGAAATCAAGCGCTTGCCAATAGTATAACAAGTTCCTTGTGGGACATGGACTTAATTTAGTAGATAGAGAAAATCATACCGGATCCAATCGAGCATCTTCTGCTGATCAGAAGAATGGTTAACTCCAGACACAGCTAAACAAACTGCACGCACAGCTGAATGATCTTTGCAAGCCAGTGCGAGAGCCTGTTTCATGACCTGTTCTAGAGTTTCCAGTGCAGCGGTTTCTGATGAAGAAAGACAAAATGTCAGTGTGCCTTTGAGCAAAGGCTTCTTCCATATGCTGTTCTGCACATATTATACCATGGGAAGGGGAATGATATAGAACTGGGGAAAATATCACATTCCGAATTGTACACGAACGAACGCCAAGATCTAGGGTGCCCCGTTCGCCTCAAGTCCGCCGCTCACCATATTTGAGTAACTGACCGCAACTACGCAGCACTTGCGGCATTCCAGGACACAGAAATTCCCCAAAATTCAGCAGCGAAACCAGCCCCATCAGTCTCCTAGATCCAATCTTTACCTCTAGCTAGGCACGTTCCTCCTCGGGCGAGCCGACTATCCGCTTACCTCCTACGGAGTTGCGGTTGGAGCAGCCGGCGACGGCGCGCGAGAGCACGGGGACGGCGGCGGGGGACGTCGGCGTCGGCATTGCGGCCGGCAGGCAGACGCAGACGGTGTTGGTGGTGCCGCCGTCCACGCCCAGGATCACCCCGCCCTCCCCGGCTGCCGCCGCCGGCGAGTCGCCGTTCTCGTAGCCGCCCATCGCCGGCTCTGCTCCTCTTCTCGGATTGCGCGAGGTGGAACGGACAACGGAGTCAAACTGTAGCAAAGGAGATTTTTTTCCCTCCCCCTGATCAACGAAGCACTGCTCCTAACCAATGGTTAGCATTTGTGTTAACGTCCAAACGGCAAGTGATTGGCCTGTATTGCCTCCAAAGAGTGGAAAGGAGTCAAAGACAGACCAAACACCAAACCTTTTTTTTTTTTTGTCTCATGAAACTTTATTCTCTAACAACATAAAGTGAAAAGATGCACTTGTTCATTTCGTGGATACTTGTTATTTTAGAATTCAAAATTTGTTTTCAAAATACTTATCACTTTTCAATATACTTTATTTCCAAACCTCCGGTTTAACTAATACTAACAGAATACAAAGAAATACTAGCACGATTGGACCTGATGATCAGAATATTTCATGCCACAAGCATTTTTCAGTCTTGGATCTTCGTTTTTTTTTTTTTGGGAATAGTCTTGGATCTTCGTTGGCCCAGCCTCTTTACGCCCTCTGATGAAGGAGAGCCACCCGAATAATCTTCAGACACTGCTCATTCCCATGCACTGCGTCTGCGCAATTTGCAATCGAATTCCAGTTTGTTCGCGCAGCGAATTCATCGTCTGGTTTTCGTTTTTTTTCTTTTCAAACGGGGGCTTTGAAATTTAGAGCCGCATTCATGTAACAGCTCAAACAAACACTTGCTCGAATTAGAGAGCTGTTCAGTTCACAGACTCGAATTACGGAGGCATCCATGGCCGGACGAGGAACCCGTGACACGACATCCACGTGTGCCCACGGGGCCCACCTTCCTCCACGCTGGCGCCATGAGGGCCGGCCACGTTCAAATTGAAAAGCATCCTCCGCTGCGCGCGGCCGTTGGTTCCGCCCATTCGCGCGCCGCCGTTGTTTCCGCCCCTTCGCGCGCCGCCGCCGCCGAGACAGCTCGCGGGCCGGCCGAAGCGAGCGAGGCTAGTGTCTCGTGGCGCCGCGCCGCTCGACTATCTCAGGTGAGGCCCCCGGTCCTTCCCTCTCCATCGGCGCGCTGATTTTCCACGGGAAACGCCTCGCGGCCCGCAGCCTCCGACTGCCGCGCTAGCTAACCGTCTCGTTCTCCCGTGCGCGCGCGCGCCAGCTGCTCGACGGAACTCGAACCCCGCGGCCGATGCCGAGCGGCGGGAGGCGGCGTCCGCCGTGGACGTCGCCGAGGATCGCGGGGGCGCCTCCGCCGCGGTGGAGCCCGGGCGCGTCCACGCCCGCGGGTA
>BCLF01000071.1:581762-626176 GCA_001602275.1 Zoysia japonica | reverse complement strand
CCCCCCCCCCCCCCCCCCGCGAGTAGAGGCAGTAACATTGAAGATTAAACAGCTCAAAGTGGATTGATGTGAGAAATTCTTCAGAATATTGTCATCATATATGGAGTACATGTTTTGTTTATCATCAATGCGCCAATGCATTTGTAAATACTGGTGGTCAGTATCAACTTCTCACAGTACTCTGTGTCTCATGACGGCCAGAATCTTTGCTTCACTTATTTCGCATAGCACGCACACAATGTGGCTTACCATTCATGAATCCTTGTACCAATGTCAGTACTGTTTACCTGTTACTGCTGCATACGGTCCCATCCGTCATTGGTCATCTCCTGCATGATGAGCTGCAAGATACGAGTCTCCTCTGCCCACTGCACAATTCGCAAACGCGGATGCAGTCGCCGCCTGCATCTGCCCAGTGCTCACCCGCGTGGCATTTTCTACCCTGTCTACGCACCGGAGCCTGGCGGATTCCATGCCCGGTGCCTGAGCGCACGAACATGGTGGCTGTCCTTGGTGCCGGCCGGGGCAGCAGCGATGGCTGGCCGGCAGCCTCGAGCTTCGTCTGCCCCGGCATCGGCATCTGTGCCGCCGTGACGTGTAGCGCTTTGTCGGCACGGCGTCGATGCGCGACAAGGATGCCGGCACTTCGGTGTGCGACAAGGAAAGGATCGGTGCCGGCGAGCCTCGCCGTCGCCATGGCTTGGCAACTGGCATGCGATGCAACGCAATGATTCTGGTGCAGGATTGTTGGATTCACGTGTAGAGAAGGCATCCATCCATCCATCCACCTTGCTGAATCGAATCACCATCCATCTATTGAACCTGTTTCTTCTGTTATTTTTATTTATCTATTGATCGTGGAGTTGCATCCCTGTTCATCTATGCGTTATATTTGTCGACGTGCGTGCGCTGCACCGTGTGGTCAGTATCAGCAACGAACAGTACACTGGTAGTGCAGTAGATGCGTAGGATACGTATGGAAGGAGGATTGCACGAGGCATGTTGTCGCCGGACGTCTGAGGCGCCGTGCATGACAACGACGAAGATATAGTGAAGAGTGGAGAGCCGTCAGAGACTACGCAGGCAGCCGGTCCAGTTATTGTGGACGCGACCGACCAGGCGACCATTACCTGAATCATCTGCGGCCGGCTTTTTCAGGGTGGCCACTATGCGGGCAACTGTTCAACGGCCTCAATCGTGTCATGGCTCTTCTTCAGTTAATTTCAATTTCAATTTCTGGACAGGTAGAGAGAGGGCAAGGAATGGTGCGTTTCTTCACGTGCCCAGCCTCTAACTGATTGGATTGGACAAAAGGCTTGTGCACAGTGCGAAACAAATCTGATACTCCTATGTTAGGGCTACTTTGGCACGAAGGGTACCGAAGATTTGAAGAAGATTAACAGCATGTTTGCAGCTGCTAACCTGAACCTAATATCGAGTGATATTCAGGCAATGTGATCAATGGACTGTCTGAAACAGTTTGCACTCAATTCAGAGTTTCAGGCAATGCAGACTTGATTATATTTGATTGAATATATACAGACGTGAATCGATCAAGTGTTTTTCAAACAACAACATATTATATACATATGAACGAGACATAATACATGTAAGAATAACACTTCATTCAGATAGCTCTTCGAAGAGGGAGGCCAGGTCCTCTTGTGTAGCCAGCTGGTTTCTGGTATATATCCTGCAGACTAATACTCAGTTTTGTAGCCCCAAATATGAGCGCAAGCGACTAGAGTAAAATGTTATTTGAATTCATACTCCAAACTTGGAACAAAACTTGTAAATCAAACTGGTCATGATTTGATGTTCATGTTCCAGTCTTTTTCTTCTGTAGTCTGCTGGTCTGGACACACACACCGAAATAATGCTTCAAGTTAAACTGTTCGGTCAAAAAATTCCAGTGGCTTTTCCACCAAAGGAGACAAGCAACGTAAGTGGCATAGTGATAAAATAGTCATTAATGTTCCATATGAATAAATGATTAGGGTAAACAAAATTAAATCGTTCAGATAAAAAAAAATTCCTTTACCCAAAATATCAGGGAAAATGGTATAGGGGTATAGAATGTGAACTAACCCAAAGGTTAACGAGTATTCCTTTGACTATCATTGGCATAACTGGTACTTGAAGAGGATAATGTGTTACACTTTCAACAGGGGTTTTAAAACAAGCTACGCCAAGAAGTGACAAGAGAGAAAAGCATTGTTATACACACAACAATGTACGTAAATGTGCGACTGACAAAGCAACAAGAGCAACTTTTACTGAAAAATAACAAGATGAGAGGTGAGAGAAGGAGGGAGAAGGAAATGGAGCTGGGGAACAGGAGAGAGGTATGCTTGGCTACGTGCACGCCATCCATGGTAGGCAACCCAAGAGATGGAGTTGTTGCTCTAGATGAGTGGCATACAGGGAGCCAGGCACATCCCAAAATTTCATTACTACCTTCGCTTCATCGCATTTGCAGAAGACGGAAGAAGAGCAATGCGACCCTCATCTATCTCCTCTACACTACCTCTAACTAACATATATGGCGTGTATATTTTGATTGCAGGATGATATAGAGGAAACGGAGGAGGACGACGAGTGAGAATCCTTCAGTCATGGACTCATGGTGGAGAGGGGAGGGGAGGTGACCTTTACAAGGCCGTGAGATATGCTGGCAGTAATAAGATTCAGAACACACGAGCAATACAAATGCAGGAAGCCAGAGCTAACAATGTCCTGCATGCCAAAACTGCGCAGCAAGTTTTTTTTTCCCAGTGGTAAAAGAGAGGAAGTGTTTCTGTACCAGCAACCTAAAAAGCGGGCCAGGGCCAGTTGCCTGTTGGAGCCTGATGACTATACTACGGACAATACATGGCTCGTTAAGCCGGTGAACACTCTCGAGGCATCAGGGAAGATTATGGTCCAACGACAGGTTCAGGCACTGAGCTCTTCCTCAATCCTGAAAGGCTGCTCAGACCAAATAAATTGCCCTGATGATTCATCGGGCAAACTTTGCGGAGGATCACAGTGATTCAGTGAATAAATAGCATCGACCCTGCTGGAGCATGTCGCCGGAGCCTTCAAATTAGGCCTAGGCAATTTGAAAAGTGCAAACGATGCTGAAGAAAAATGACATTTCTAAAGATGAAGAGGGCAGTTGCAATATCGATCTAGGTATCGATATCCCACGAAGGCTCAATACTTTCCAGATCATCCACTGGCTCAAAAATAAGATCCAGGCTCCTATCTTCACGGACATAATCATCCTCGTATGTTGGAGTATTTGGAAAACCCTAATGACTGGATCTTCAATCCAAAAGACCCTCTGCTATCGGGATGTTTATTCCTGTTTTGGAAAGAAATAAATTTGCTGACATACAGAATTCGCCCAAAACTTCTTGATGTGCTGCAAGACTGGATTTTTAATAATAGTTAGCTCTCCTGGTTATGATCGCTTCCTTTTTTTCTCTTTCCCTGTTTTGTTAGTTCTCCTTTGTACTTTATTTTGGCTTCCTTTAATAAATTTCTGTAGGGGTTCGCCCCTCCAGTTCCTTAAAAAAAATTGCAAGATCGATTAACCAGACAGCGAAGCTAATTTCCCCCCCTATATAGGAGCGAGGCGATGCATTATATCTTTCGTTTAATCTACGTACGTCTGACTGGGCCTTGTGAATAGTGATCTATCAATCTGACATCGAGGTGACAACGACGACTTCCTTGCGACCTCTCCGAACGAGTTGGAGATCGAGCTCTCGTCCAATTTTGGGAGACGTTGGGTGGGCTGCCTGGGCGCTGCTCTTGTCTCCTTAATGAATTCGGAGTGCTTCTCCCCGTGGCTTTCGTGCCATTAATTTAAGTGGTGCAGAGTACGTGCAAACCGTGAATTGCTGGAGTTCCTGTTTACTTACAGCTCAGAGATGGATCCGTCCTGTGGGCTAGCTGCTCTGCTGGAACGTTCGCTTGACAGGCATGAACTGAAACCGAAGCATCCATGCATCTTTCTACCCGTCACTCATGGTCCATCTGTCACTCAAGATAACAACGAAACCCCTCTCTCTCTCTCTCTCTCTATTACCGCGACGATAAGCTTTGACTGGCTGCCTCCGTCGACGACCTCTCTCCTACATCGTCGTCGTCGTCGACAGATTCCACCGCGATCTGATCCGATCGATGACGGGGCGCGCGATAACTACGAGGATCGATCGAGAGACCGTGTCGCAGCGTCAGGGCGCACGCACGCGCGATCCAACGGTTCCACGGCAGTTGATCGCGCTAGCTAGCCTCTAGAAACAATGCCGGTTTTTCTCCGTCGATCGATCTCTTCTTCGTTTTCGGTCGGGCCTTTCGGCTCGAAAGATCTTCAAATTCTTTCGTTCTTTCGCGGCTAGCAGATTAACTTTCTTCAAGACGATCTGGGGGGGGAATATTTTGTTGCATCTTCTTTATCATCTTTACGAATTCGGTTAATTTGCCGTCGGAGAATCAAATCCTAGTAGCATATAGTCTAATCCTATGTCTATCAAGTATAGTATACTCCATAATTACATATTATACAATAGTAGTAGTTTCCAGGAAGAAGAAGAAGAAGAGGAGGTTGATCCTCTCAATTCGTTTCCCACTGATCAAAAGATCTTCGAATTCCTTCGCGGCAAACTTTATTCAGGATGATCTAGTCGGAATATTTGATTGTATGTGTAAAGTGGCCGTTGCCACGTACGAAGCCCCATCCTTCGCTCTTCCGGTGCCGTTGTTTAATTGCAACTGAGACTTCGATGTGAACTGAACCTAATTATGAAATGCCATTCCAGCGGTTAGTTCATCGTGCTACCAATAAACGATTCTGAGCTTTACACACTTCTTTTAATATCTTTATCAATTTGTTTTGCCACAGGAGAATCAAATCCTAACATCTATATAAACTAGTCTTGCGTCAATCAAGTATAGTACTAGTATACTACTATAGTTTCCTGCTGGGAGAAGTGTCGGATTGCGATAAGCCAGTCGTGCCCGGGTTAAAGCTGCACTGCTTTGCTTGACATGATCGATCGAGTAATAGTTTCCTACTCCTAAGACATTATTTCTACTCATCATGTGACACGTACAGATGCTTTTGAACGGTGTGAAAAACATCGAAACGTAAATCAATCATCATAGTAAACCATGATATTGTGGAAATAAATTTTCTTTCTTGACAGACAAACTTGGAAGTTGGAACTATATTTTCGTGTATCCAAATTTATTTGAATGCATGAATGGGTGGACTAGCAAGCTTAATTGATTCCCTTTCAAAAACGCAATTTGTAAGTAAAGTGTATGAATCGAGTTTTACGTAAGATAATCAAGCCGCAATCTCTACAGCTGATGACGATGATGATATATAGTGTGTTTCACATGCTTGAAACCTTCACCGCCCACCCATTATACCCTAATTATTCGATGCTGATCGCTTAGACTTAGCCTCCTGCACACTCACACTGTCAAACATGCTGCTGTACTACCTATACGCCTACTCTTGCAGCTAATTAATCAACTTTCTGCTCGATTGATTGATCGATTTAATCGGATTCCTAAGAATGAAAGGAAGGCGTAGGGTGCATTGTTGAATATTAATTGGCAGCGGATTGGAATGGGCCTTGTTGTTTTGCCGTTCGATCGGCTACTTTGTGTCTTTCAGACTTTGATTCTGTTATTCTTTGCTTCTCAATCGCTCGTTTATCGATCGGCTTTCAATTCGCACGACTCAAATTCTGCTTGGAACCTTTTTTTGTGCGCTACTAGCTTCTCACTGGACGCAAACTCTCTCCGTTCTTTAATTGATCATGTCGTTGACTTTTAAATTCAACTTTGACCATTCATTTTATTCGAATTTTTTTGATAAATTTCATATAATTTGATTTATTATTAGGATTATTTTAATCACAACTTAAAATTTTACATATTCGAGCAAATTTTTTGAATAAAACGAATGGTCAAAGTTGAATTTAAAAGTCAACGACGACAACAATTGAAGAACGGATAGAGTACATTACTGCAAAAAATTATACTTCCTGCCATGGGTACATTACTGCATATATTTAAACCGCTTCAGTTTTTGACATATCGAAACAAATACCATGTAAGAATATGGGAACAATATAATTCAGTCAGATATCTACTGTACTAATATATGCTCAAACATTTCAGTAACTGTAGGCCGCTAATTTATTTTCTCCATGTAACTCCCTAAATTGGAATGTTTGGTGTTTAAGGCATCACATGCATTTTCATCTAGATAAGGTAAAAATGTGGAGAAGTACACATGGAGTCTAATCATCAACTACAGTAATAACGATACTTAGGATACTGGAGAATATGCTGCACAACCTGTGTGTGATATGCAAATACGTAGGGGGTGATATTTGCAAATTAAAACATTCGAAAAAGTTCAATCATTCACATACCTTGAAATTCTATGCTCTATTCTTTGGCAATCTATGTGTGGGGCTTTTCAACAATATTCTATGCTAGCCTAGTAGACAACATATTCTATTACCTCATAAAGAAAAATGGGCCTTTTTATTTTGCATATTCTCCTAGCAAAACCTTAGACATATTTATCCTTCTGAAACCCACACACATCGTGTAACATGAGGTGGGGTTTGGTAACTGGGAAATGAGAGGTGAGTTTCGAGGATTGAGAAATAAATAGATGGTTGAGATTGAATGAGGTGGAGGATTCTATTTCTCAATCCCTTTCCAAACCCACCTCTTGCCAAACGGCACCTAAATGCTAACTTCACAATGGTCGAGAGCAAGTAAGCCATATAGGAGGATAACAATGACGATAAGATTTGCTAAGTGGTGTTCCAACTCCCAACGGCACTTAACACAAACGCCTTATCCAGACCACGTATATATGTATTTGCAACTTTGCACACGGTTGCATGGAGACCTATTTACACATGGCCGGTCAAAGAGATGCTCAAGAACACATGAAGGCACATAGCTCGATCAGTCGATGAGATAGATGCTTTTCTCGCTAGCATCTCTCCTCCTGTCCCCAGTAGAGCGAAGCCCAGTGCGTTATCGACTCAGATTTTTCCATTTTTGTCGCGCTAAAGGGCTGTTGGGAATTTTGCATCATTTTTTGAAAGAAAGTCGGTATATATAATTGCGTGGTTTCAATTTTGAATAGTCCAAGCTTCAGTTTTGATTGTGCGGCATCATTTTAAAGTTCATGTAGTGCCACGATATGGAATCCGATACAAAGCATTTTTTACAGGGTTAATTACAAAGTTGCAAATTTGACTTTTGAGTGGCATCCATCCCGGTTCCCCCCACGAAATGAAAATGGATAAACTCATTATTGTCGGCCCGGGAATTGCTCATCTTTTTATTTTAAAAAGAAAAGTAAAATTCTCAGTTAGTAGCTACTGCCTCTAGTTTAAAGTATACATCGACACTATTGACTTTTAACCTTATCTTTGATCATTCGTTTTATTTAAATAGAAAAATTATTAATTATATAATTTCAAATACTTCTAATGATAAGACAACCTAATAAAATATACGATCGATATTTCTTTTGTCATATTTTTTAAACCGGAGGGAGTACTAACCTAATTTCAGAGAAAATAAATACTCCTTATCTGATCCTTAGCTAAGGTTTTGACTGAGCTTCACTGTGCGAGGCGCACACAGTGCCACGATCACGTACTATTGTTGTCGACGGGGATGCCGATATAAAGTGGCGTCTCTGCAGCCCCAGCCATCCACGTGTCACCCCGCTGCGCGCGTATTCCCTTTGACATACACACCGGGGCCCGCGATCGATGATTCGCCGCGGGCGAACAAACACGGACGTGGCAGAACCGGAAAAGAGTGGACTCGGCGAGCGGAGGGCTACGTACGTGGCGGCATCCAGCGTGGCTGCAAGTGTCCACGACGCAAGTGGCCGTCTGACTCGGACAGATTCTCCGTTGAGCGCGGTGGAGAATCTGCAACGGCGTGGCCTAGCTAGGTGCTGGCTGGCCGTTGTGCATGGCGTGTTCAGATCTTTTCTGCTTCGTTTCACGTGACATGAACTGACCGGAGATCAAAAGTACAACTATATATCGAGCGGCAGATGAACCAAGAACTATCGGGTGAAGGTATCGATCGATCGTCGCACGTCAGATTGAAAATGTGTTCAAAGTGTACAAGTTTCTTCTTTTTTTCGATCCCTCGTTGGGGTAGCCAAAGGATGTGTTTGCTAGCGTCTACATGGCCAGCAGGGGCGAAGCTAGGTTGTAGCTTCATTCATAAAATTCAAAAAATATTTATAATTGACTTGTTTTCACCGTATAAGCACATTCTAATTTCAGTATTAAACACTCATGGACAGTTGGAGCCGCGACAGCTGAACATGCCCTAAGAGAGTTGATGTTGTTACAACAATGAGCGCAAAGATGTTTTCTTCGTCGACAGAAAAATTGTCTCGATGAATGAAAGAGCAAACAATCACGTCGCCTCGAATTTGACTACTCTTTTCGATTTTGTCATTCGGGTTTTCTTATCCTACTGCGAGTTGCGACAACAAGATAAAAACAGGAGTATCTGATTAGCTACTGCTGTACTATCTTAACTGAAATTATACGGTCAAATACGCGTGGTTCCACCCGTTCAGAGAACCCTATTTTCATATAAAACGGATGCTGCATCATGCATGCAACGGATAAACACAAACACAGTGCTCAAGGCACGCTTTAGAAATTCCCGTGCCACTCGGAGGAGACCTGCCGGTTCCGCGTACGCTCGATCTGCCGGTTCCGTGTGCGCTCGATCCTTCCTACGCCGCAGCAGCTTCCAAATTCCAACCGAAAGCTAAAACCGTTGTTCGTTGGAAACTCGAGCCGCAATTCGAAACCGAGCGCCGAAGCTAAGCTTAGTTTAGTTTAACTGGCGCCAAAGCCAAGCACACTTATCGCCACGCCAAATCGGAATCGAATCAAGCTTCGAATTGAGTAAACCAAAAGGGGAGGGAAAAGAAAAGAGGCGCGAATTATTGGCGCGGAGGAGGGAGAAGGAAAGGAGGCAAAGATTCGAGCTCGGGGAAGGAGGAGGAGGAGGAGGAGGAAGGAAGGAGTGAGATGGCGCGAATTCGGCCATATCCGAAAGGCATCCGTCCGTCCGTCGTCCATCCACTCATCATCGTCGCCGACCGAATTTATCCTCAGAGAATCGTCCTGCGCGGGCCTCCCGGCCGGCGCGCGCCCATAAATCCTCGCCTCCACCGGCGTCTCCTGCCACCGTGGAGCTACACACACACATCTCTCTCTCTCCTCTTGCAGTTTGCACAGCCGTCGATCCATCCACCACCTCCTCCTCGACCGTTTCAGCTCGATCGATCGCGTCGATCTCGACGCAAGCTCTCTCGGGGTTTCTTGCCGTGGTAATGCTCTTTTCCTTGGCCGGGAAATCGTTGGGGTTTTAGTGAGATATTCCTTTCCCTGTCCGCGGTTTCTTGACGCGTGACGCAAGCCACCCTCGGAGCAAGGTTTGATGTTGATCCGTAGTGGTTGCGAGGTGCGAAACATTGCCAAGACGTTTAGGTCGTTTGAATATCTGTGCTGCTGGAAGCGCAGGGGTTCGTTCAGACGTAGGCTCAGGTTGATATCAGCACATGCACATCATTTTTTTTTTGTTCTGATGTTCTTACACAGTTTCAGATATCTCAACCTTATTTTGGTCGGCACAATGTGATCACCGACGAAGCAACAAATAGTTCTGAATGCATTAGAATACAGTAGTTTCTCTCTCTCCATGTTTTTTCAGAGATGCATGACTGCATCTTTTTACAACTGCATTATAATCTGGAAATGACATGATTTTAACCAGCGAGTCTCAATTGCAGGCATGCCTGATCAGCTGTACTGCAACACCTTCAACACTTTCACCTCGGTCAACCCATCACCAGGTACAGCGGGAAAAAAAAAAACCTTGCTTGCAAACAAAAAAGAAGTGTATTTTTTTTTTCAAAGTATCCTAGAGAGATGCACTAGTTGATGTTTCACGGTTTCAATTAATATCAGTTTAATCTGACATCAAAACCCATGCTCTCTTGCAGCTCGGGAGATGTCTGAACTCGTCTGCAACGGCTGCCCGACCATGCTCGTCTACAACAGAGGCGCCACCAACATCCGCTGCCCGAACTGTAGGACGTTGAACTCGACGAGATCAGGTGAGAGATCTGCGAATTCGCCCGCCGCAAATTTAAGCGAAATTCACATGCAAAATTTCATCCAGTCAGTTGACGCGGGATTTCTTTGTCCTGGAGGTGCAGGAGCAAACCAGATGGGTCAGCTGCAATGCGGGCGGTGCCCGACGACTCTGGCGTACCAGCTGGGAGCCTCCACCGTCGAATGCCCAAGATGCCGCCATGTTAATCCTGTCAGGGTATGTGCAAAACTAATGCCCTTGCTCATTGCTGAACTGAATCTGCTATGCTTTTGCTGAGACTCAATAGGATAGTTCTTGCATATAAGATGGAGTAATATTTTAGATAACATAAGATGGAGTGTTTGTGTCCAATATATTTCTTGGGGCCATCAAACAAACAGTCGATGCAGCAAAGGAACCAGTCTTTTGCATTGCGCCATCAACTAGGGTTGGTTCTTCCAAAAAGATCACAACTTTGGTAGGCTCAGGTTGCTTCATGGCCTCGTGGAATCAGTTCCCCACAAGGCACGTACAAATGATTACTATTCGATGCACCTCGTCGAGATCTTTAGTCTAGACCATGCCTATTATCAGGATGAAATTTTCTGGTCCACCAGTTCAAACATCATTCTGAACCATGCTGATATCAATATGATGGCACCGGCTTTATTCGCTGAACTCTCATGCTCCTACTTGCAGGATGCTCGGCCCCAGACAGTTCTGGTGGAGAATCCCAAGACACTGGATGAAAAGGGCAAGCTGGTAAGTTCATGCCCAACATTCTGATCAGAAACTCTCTTTTATTCAGGGTCGATTCTGAATGAACTGAGGAATATGAATGAGATTTGACTGTTTTATCTATCTTTCCTATGATCCAGGTGAGCAATGTCGCAGTTGGTGTCACTTCATGGAAAAGATGACCAAGAACGTTCCTCAGCCTAGCTTTGTGTTACCCGGCCAGGGGTCTACGATTACACCCCTGCATGGTGAATCTGTATTACCGTCAGTCGATCTGGTGTCAAATCAAGTGTGTTTTTAAGCTTGATATACATAAACAAGTTACCAAGTGTAACAGTTGAGAGCAAAAAGAGATCTGAAATGTAAATAGCGCTGGCTGTGCAGGCTAGCCTATGCGCTCTACGCCGAAAAGGAATGGAAAGGAGCGATGCATTGTGCTTGTGTCCCCGGAATTTCATTCTTGTCCTGTTTAGCTTAGACACGCTAAGTCGACTCAGCACTTTGCAGATTCCGATTCTTCAGTTGGAAAACTTGAGAGACAGTGAGAGGAGCAGCAGAGGATTCTTCTTTCGCTCTAAGATAAGACGTTGACCAGATGAAGCTTCTGCAGCATAAACTCCGCTATCTGCCTCAGAAACGTCGCCTATAAGAAAAGGGGCGTAAAAAAAGAACACCTGGCGCTTTCAGAGTGGCCGTCAAACTGAAAATTGTCTCTGTTCCGGCATCCAACTTAGGGGGCTTTGTGAAAATATTTGCATCGCGATTAAAAATCAAAGATCAAATGTGGGCGCTAGCCGTGATTAATAGCCATGTTCAGCACCAGGGAGCAGTAAGAGCATCTCCAACATATACATAAAATTACACTACCTAAAATCATATTTAGTAAGAGTTGCTCTAAAATATTGGCGGTGACATTGCAATGTTTAGTGAAGAAAAACCTAGATAGCCAAAGGTTACAGATTTATTGCATAACAAACATGTATAGATTTGAAGCGCAGCCTACATTAGATGCTCCTATCTTTTTCATTTGCATGAGTTAAATTTTGTTGTAGTATTGATCTCTTTGAGGACCATGTAAACCATGCCACTATCGTTTTCCAAAAAACAGACATATTCTTCGTTTAGGAAGAGCCTTAATGTTGTGCCAAGAGGTTTGATTACGGCAGATAAATATGCCTAGTGCCCAGAGGAAAAGGATTAAACAATGCGTACTTCGGAATTACCCTAGAAAAAAGACTTTTTAACATAAGCAGAGATTGATGCAAGCATTTTCGTTGTTACTAGCTCATTAATTTAGGCGTGCACTAATCAATGCATGTCTAGGTAAAATCATGGACATTTCCCACTGATTTCAATGGAGGAGGACACTTAGTGCATTGTGCAGCCGAACCCAAAACCACAATAGTACACCCCCACGGAGGACAGCGAAGTAACGGCATGTGAGAAGCAATCAACCTCTGAGGCGGTCGATGACGGCGGCAAGGTCCTCCTGGCTCCTAGCGGTGGCCGCGGCCCGCTCCTCGTGCTCCTGGAGCGCGCTGCCCAGCACCCCGCGATCTTTGAGGCTAGAGCCTCACACCAGTGCACCACTCCGCGCGGGACGCGACCTGCTCGACATCAGCGCCGCCCTCCCTCACCCGCGGCCTCTGGTGGTCCGTCGCCGCACTACCGCAAACCAGATCTTTGCCGAATGCTACGAGATTTGCCAGCGAGTGCAATTCTTCGGATACTCGCCGAACAAACTTTTGTCGAAAGCTACACGAAAAACGTTCGGCAAAATAAAAGCACTCGACAAATTTTTTTTTTTGTCGAGTGTTTTTTTTTTCACTCGACAAACAAGTTATTTATCGAGTGTTTTTGGTTTTGCACTCGGCAAATTTGCATGTTTGCCGAGTGTTTTTTTTCTCCACTCGGCAGATAATAAACACTTAATTTTTCAAAGCACATTTTGAAGCAGCAAATTAATTCAAATGAAAACATTTTCAACTACAAAGTTGTATAACTTTTCAAGATCTGCAACTTTTATTTTAGCCATTTCCCCATTCGACAAAGCAATAGTAACGTTGTTCGTAAAATCTACATCTCTCATATAGTTTCACGAAACTAAAAGAAGGGTATATAAGATTTTTGAACAATATTACTACCACTATATCGGATGAACAAATGACCAAAATAAAAGTTGTATATCTTGAAATGTTATACAACTTTGTAGTTGAACACTTTTTAATTTGAAATAATTTGCTGCTCCAAATGTGCTTTAAAAAATCGGATGTTTCTTGTTTGCCGAGTATAAAATCAAAAACACTCGGTAAATACTTGTTTACCGAGTGAAAAAAAAAACTCGGCAAAGACTGTTTGAAATTTGAATTTTTCAAACGACCTCAGACAGAGAAACAGTTAAAATGAAAGTTGTAGATCTCGAAAAATTAGGAAACTTTGTAGTTGACAACTTTTTGATTTGAAATCATCTTGTTATCGAAAACTATGTTTGAATTTCTTAAATTTGAAATTCAAATTTTGTAAACGACCTCGGATGGAGAAACTACCAAACTGAAAGTTGTAGATCTCGAAAAGTTATGAAACTTTATAGTTGACAAGTTTTTGATTTGAATTTGTTTAAGGCCTCAAACAAGCAATTTACACTCAGTTTAGTATAATATGTGTGGAACTAAAATAGAATCTAAACATAAGTGACAGTGTGGTGCAGTGGTTAGAGAGGTGCGTGTGAGAGAGAGGTCGCGGGTTCCAATCGCGGCTGGCCGCGACCGAATGATTTGCAAAAAATGCCACGACCGGCTTAGTGCGAAAAATGTGAGGGTCCCTCCCGATTAACTTTTTTTTTCGAGCTTTTTCCGATTTAAATTTTGTTAAGTGTCCATACGTGCCGAGTGCAGAAAAAAAGTACTCGACAAACAACTGTTTACCGTCCCAAAAGCCGAGCGAACATTTTTTCAGAGTGTTACATGAGGTTTCCGAGTGCCTCGGCGGCGCGAATGATTTGCAAAAAATGCTACGACCGGCTTAGTGCGAAAAATGTGAGGGTCCCTCCTGATTAACTTTTTTTTTCGAGCATTTTTCGATTTAAATTTTGTTAAGTGTCGATACGTGTCGAGTGCAGAAAAAAAGTACTCGACCAAACAACTGTTTACCGTGCCAAAAGCCGAGCGAACATTTTTTCAGAGTGTTATATGAGGTTTCCGAGTGCCTCGGCGGCGGGGAGATCGGAGCCATCCAGTCGTGGTGCTCGTGTCGAATAGGCTCGTGTAACGGTCTAAGGGCGCCACAGCAGGCCAGAGAGGCAGAGAAGCGACACGATGATGGGCCTTCGTATGGGCCGATCGGAGCTGCTAGGTCCTCGCTTGGGTCGCCGTATGAACAGACATGCTGTTTTCACATTTCCCCTTCAGGTCAATCGATTCTTGTCGCTTGGCAAACCACAACCAAATAAGTCTCAGCCCGAACACCCAGCTACAAAAGCGTAGCATAACAAAGGTACCGCAAGTAAATCAGTGCAGTACATAGCCCAATGATCGCACTGCTCAACATATAAACACAACTATACAATAGATGTCTAAACAGACCGCCGGCCCGGCCCAAACCCAATATGGCTTGGCCTATTTAATTTCGGGTTGACACGGCCCACTCCGTAATCGGGCCACAAAAGTGCTAGCGCGTGCCGAGCCGGCCCACGAGGCACGCACAGCCCACGACAGCAACGCCTTGCTGCACCTGACCCATCGCCGAACCCGAAGCTGCCGCTGTCAGCTCACACCTAACCCGCCGTCGCTGCACCACGGCACCTCCGCTCGTCGCGACCGCCGAAGCCTCGCCCTCCTCTGCCCGCCCACAGTGGCGCAGCCTGTGGCCTTGGAGATCGGCGGCGACCCCAGATCCGACGCCCTCGACTTCGACGCGTACACAACCGACGCGGGGGGCAGGGCGTGGTTGGCAGCGACACGTGGCCGACGCCTGAGGGGCGAGGCCAACGGCGATGTGAGCGGGGAATGGCCAACGCGCGAGGGACGGGGCGGACGGTGGTGGCGCGAGGGAGGCAGCGTGCTGTGCAGGAGGGTTTGGTTCGGTGCCTTTTATATGCTACTCAACCTAGTGGATCAAGATGGGCCGCCCACCTAGCAGGCCGACAAAGCCAAGAATGGGCCGTTTTCTCTCCGAAAATTAGTGGGCCGTGCCGCTGGTGGGCTGCACAGTCCTGAGTGTTAATCGGACCGTGCCTGTGCCACCCATGGAGCTGCCCTCTCGGCCCAAGCACAGCCCGTCACCTGTGCCGGGACGGCCCAAGCACAAAATTCATCAGGCCGTGCCAAAAATTCCATGCTTCGAGCCAGCCCATAGAGCACGGCCCATTTGGCCATCTATAAACTATACCATGTGTAAAAAACAAAGAAAACAATCAAACACCAATACTCACAACACAAAACATAGGTAGATTTAGTAGCAAATAAAGATCCATAAGGGTTCGCATGATGACTGATTTAACTTGGTGCAAAGTTCTTCATATAACTAGAAAAACGATAACAGGCCTACTGAAGGGCAGGTTTCCTAGATAAGCCATTCAACAGAATGACGGCAATGCCATGCTAGCTAGATGTCCCATCTGACTACTACTGCCGAAGAAACATGCAAACACAGCATCACCACTACCATCCCTCTCCATCAGCCTACTTGGATCTCTGCCTCATCTTTCGGCGCTTCCTCTTCAGCCTCCTCATGCGCTTCTTCTTCCACTGAAAAAAATGCAACAGAGTAAGCATTAGCTTAGAACAGAATAGCAAGCAAATAGCAGGCAGCAAAACTAAAAGATAGCAGCAAAAGGTTGTAGCACTTGGACAGTAACGAGATGATGGAAATATCTATCGTCAAAAGAAAATAGATTAAATCGACATCCACAAGCAGAACACAAAATAAAAAGTACCCCTATATAATCCCACACTACAAGGTGCTACTGATCATTTGAATTCAAACAGGGTAAAATTAGGTGAGCTAACAATTGCTGTTGATATTTCTTGGCTCAAAATCAGAACATTCAGCAACAGAAGTTATCCATTCAGAATACTCAGATATCAATTCATTCATTAAACAGCAAATAAAGAAATCTTCTCAGGTAAGATCTCATGATTATTAAACTGAAATGATTTTAAGTCAAGGTTCTGTTAGAGTAACCATACCTAGCTGCTAGTAAAAAATTCAATTCTACAATAAACCCCCGAGGCAGAAAAACCAGTATCCACGGGGCTCATATCAAGTGTATGCGATAAAGAACCTTCACCGTGGCAGGGAGGATACCGAAGAGGCGGCGTCCCACACGCGCTGCACCCCGACCGCGCGTTGGCTAAGGATGATCAGTGAGGGGCACGGGACGGTACCGTGGAACGCGAGATACCAAGCCCGCACGATCGATCTGCCAACCGCCAAGGCGGCACCTCGCGTCTCATCGTACCGACTGCCAACCCGGCAACAGCTGCTCACCCACCGCCGCGACGGAAGGGGCACATGGACGTCGAGATCCGCCGCATCGGCTGGGTTCCACCCCCAGAATTACGCCACTCGAGCCTCTCTCTTTGTAATCACAGCCCCGAGATGAGAACGAATCGAGCGTAGAGTCGCGTCGATCTAAGCCGCGCGCTAGAATTCATGGGGATCGGGGGAGGAAGGAAGGGGAGTATACCTTGGCCCTCATGATCGCCTCCTCGCGTGCTCTTCTCCTCGGCGCGGCTGCGGCTCCTGCGGCGGCGGGATGGCGAAAGGGAAAGCAGGAAGTGGCAGAATCGCTGCGGCTGCTTCTATATATACGTGGAAAGGGAAGCGAACCCTAGGATGGTCGTGGGTTGCCTTCGGTTATGGGCTTTGGGCCTCAAGTGGGACGTACTCGGTACGCCGACTGGTGTGTAAGAGCCCAACCCGCGGACGAACCTCATCCTTTTCGCTTCTTGGATTGGAGCCCGGATCCATCCCCCTCCCCCTCAACTTTTCTTGGGTCACGTTTCAAGCCGTTCAGATGAGGCATCGAACGGCGCGGCGGGCCCTCGCACTCCAGGGCACGGGACAAAATCCGCGTTAGTCCGAGGATCTATTGATCAAGACAAACAGGGAAAGAAAAGAAAATGATATAAGAACATGTTTGTTTCAGCTTTTCGGACTGGCTTTTCCAGCTGCAAAGCTGAAACTTGAAAAGCTAAAATAAATAAATTTATGAAAAGCTAGCCTTTTGAAATGTTGAAAAACTAGCTTACGAGAAAATGAACTAAAAGCTAAAAAGCTCATTCAAAGCTGCTTTTCTGTCTTTTGGTGTTCAGAAAAAGATAAGTATATATTGCAAAAGCCAACCGTCACTATTCCATCAGCCAGATTTTTAACTTAGTCACCAGCCAGCTTTTCTAAAAGCTCAAAAGCTCTAGCTCAAATAAAGAGGCCCTAAGACTAGAAAGATAGTGCAGCTTTGCCGCGCCTGATACCCTAACAAATGACAAATTGGAATAAAATATTCAAACAATAAAATTGTATGTATAAAAAATGAATCAAGGTGACCGGTGTATTTTTCATTAAAATAGACTGTGGAGATAGATGCACATTGTATAGTATGCTAAAATTAAGTGCATGTTTACATTTTTTTTTGACATAAATTCTTGGATTAATGAACTTGCAACAACTTTTCCTTAAATGTGGTATTTTCAACAATCCATGAAGTATCCTCGCCTTGATGTCTCTATGAACAATGTGGACATCGGGATGCGTATGGAGAAACCTCAGGACAGAATGAGAGACTAAGTCTCTATTAAAGTATCTGTTACAAAAAAGATTAGGAAATAATGTAATAGTTATTGAAAAATACGGGATGTTAACTTTATTATATTCTAGCAAGCTTTTTATTAAAAAAAAGCTCTCAATCGAAGCTACAAAAAAGATACGGATGGGAATACTATGATTTTCTAGATTATATAGAGGCAAAAATACAAAAAGCGAAACAGAACCTGGGAATTAATCTACTCTATGTTAATGAATAATAAGTAAAACAATCAATGAAAAGATTAAATGTAGTGGGTGATATAATCTCTTGAGCTTGCCTGGACTTGTATTGTATTAGAGAAAAAATACAATTTGATAATTCTCTTAGAAACAAAATTGCATGAGTCAAATATGATTGCTGTTGATCAGATTAGACAATCGGAGAAATTATATTTCATCAGTTTTGGTTTGGTGTTACAAATGCTTGGAAAATAATATGATATGAGCAAACAATTGTGATTACAAAACGATACTACGAAAGAACAAAGATCAAATTTAAGAGAATACTACTAAATATCCATGAAGAAAATATTTTATCTACATGAAAGGTAGCACATATTACATACCAATATACCATCAGATGTCAGGCAGAGGTAAAAATTAAATTTGTGAAATTAAGTTCAAGCAAATCTTATATCATATTTTTTGTCCGAGTAGGAAAGGCAAGACCTGAACAAGAGGACAAACTCAAGGATGACCTGGCACTGCAGGTTGCCATGGAAGTTGACCCATGGTATGCTGTGGCAGTCCAAGTTGAGACAGTCTTTGTGAAGTTAAATTGCGAGAGATGTACTGTTATTTTTGGCTCAAAGTAACACAGGGAATAATTTGAATTGCAGGGCCAATTTTTCTTCATTAGGTTGTTGGATGCTTGGATATTTTCATGTATCAAAAGTCGTGTAGTAGTAATACTGTGTTACGGGCATTGTCTGTACGGATCATTTGAGCTGACAAAAAGGCTGTCTATCACATTTTCACTGGCCTTCAGAAAAAAAAATGTGTTCTACTACCCTTCTTCTGTTTTCTTCCTTTTCACTGTTATTGGCAGTGGGCTGAAAAATTGATTCAGGAACTTGCTGAGACACCTGTCACAAAGAAACATGCACATATCAAAGAATGAATTGTTGTGGGAGAATAAGTAAAATGCTACTGTGATATACCATGACATCTGAAATACAAGTTTCTAATATGATCTTAGCTTGTTTGTTTCAAAAGATCCTAAGATCTTCCACGAGAAAAATATGTGTGTCTATCTGTATCACAACTGTTATCTCAATTTTTATATTCAAATATAATTTTAAGGTTAAAGAATCAAATACTATAAAATGGATTAAGCCCCTTTCATCACAAGCAGCAATCTCCGGAATTCTATTCTTTAAGAAACCTTTATAAATAATAGAAGCAATTTTGTGATTGAAACAACCATGTTTTATTGAGACATGTATATTAATATTAAAACTTTAAGGTTCAAACACTTATGCCAAATTATAGGCTGTTTGAGAAGATGTTTCCTCTATCAGTAATAGAACTGGGTGAACCTGATCAAGCAGTAAAGCATAATATTGCAGGCATTATTTCTTCAAACATAAATATTGTAGTTAGAGGCAGTAAGGCATTATTTTTTCCTTTTAGTTTTAATACTAGTGTTGCATAGTATGTTACGGTAAGCTGTGATGACTGATTAGACACTATAGTCAATGAAGAAGGTTAAATAGTTTCTTATTGTAGGATGTGATCTTTTGTAAGCCAGTGCTATCCTAATCCTAACAAAACACTAAAACAATCACAGATAATAATAGATATGACAAACCAGAAAAAGGAATAGCTATATGACAAACAAATAAAATACTTCAAAGATGAAGCATCTAAACAGACACATTATCCCGAACACCATTAAAGCATGCTGCTCCCATGGCACATCATCATGACATTGACTGATGATTAATGAAGGGCTTTTGATCAAGTGCAGGGCGGTGATGGCCGAGTAGGAACACACGCATGGCAGTTCATCATCACCAGGAAGGGGGTGGCACAGGCCGGCGCGATGGGGGCGGGCGCAGATTGAGACCAGGAAGGAGCGAGAGGGAAGCAGGGCGAAATGGTCCTCATCATCACCGAGGAATGCAGCACAGTTCGGCTCTCTCGACGCCGTGGGTAGGGGGGGTGGACGGTGGCCCAGGGCGGCGCGGGGCCGTCAGCTAGGAGTGGAAGCGTGGCGAGACGGAGCTCATCGTTGCCGGGAGGGGGCGACGGCCGCGACGCAGGCCGACGCTCTCGAGGCCCAGGGGTCTGTGGCGGTAGCAGCTACTTCGATCTCGCTGGCATGGGGGCGCGGAGGTCGCCGACTCGTCAGGGGGTGGGGCACCGCCATCGGAGGGGGTGGAGCCCTGGGGCCAGCCAAGGGGGCGCGACCTCAGCGGAGGAGACAGTTAGCCAATGGGGCGCGACCTCAGCGGAGGAGACGCCTGCGGTAAAAACGGTGACGATTGAAATCTCGCTTCCTTCGGATGGCTGACATAGCGCAACTGACGTGACACGATGTGAAGCCAGAAAACCGAGCGGTTTTAGATATAAGAAGATGATCAGGACGCGGAATAAGGTCGTTCAGATTATCAGAATGAATAAATAGATCAGTCTTGTTTAATTGTTTAGGATCATATGGTACATCACAGTTGACACAAACTATGTCACGTAATTTTTTTTAAAAAAAAAATCAACATTTCCACGCCGATGCAATCGGATGCATTTGGATTCTATTCTGCACCGTAATCCATATACAATAATCAGAGGTAAAATCGAGGCCTTCAAGGTGAATATATCAAATTCTTTTTCCAGCTTGAATTAAGAAATGTGACAACAGTCATGATGCAACAAGGGAAAGATGGTGTACGAAACCCAGCAGGTTTCCCTATACCGTGCAGCAGCTTTGTTCTACTATGGCGTTTTTCCCGGAGTTAAGGAAAATGGAGGATTTACAGATGCAGGTCAACCCTTCAGGGGGATTATGGCCTTGCCAATCATTTGCTGCTGTTCCCATTGCATTGATGAACAAAACCGTTGGCATGGGTGTTGCCATTTGCGTGGATACCATTGCTGCTGCTGCTGCCAACATCCTTGCGCTTCAGACTGGGCTTCTTCACCCCCCAAATACGAATTGTATGATCATCACTCGCAGATGCCAGCATGTGAGGATTTGCAGGATTCCAGCTTACGCAGTTGACTGTGCCAGAGTGGCCAGGCAGAGTTTCGATGAGATCACCGGTGGCTCTATGCCATATATAGACCTGAAAATGAGAAAAATATTTCACATGATCATTCAATGCTAAATAGCCAGGACAACCAAGTTCTTCTAGACATAACAAGCTAAATCTTCTATTTTCCATCTAAAAGATGTTTAATAAAACAGCATGCAAGATTGCATTTCTCACAAACATGGATAGCACTACTACATGCCTGCATTTCATCCAAAGTAACAGTCCAAGAATAAAAATATTTCATTTGGAAGAAACAAATACTTTCAATAGATCAAATTCTGAAGTCCATCTGACATCTCTTACCCAGCATGTTTCAGATCATGGGGCTTGTGATAGAAATGGCAATGAAAGCACTGCATACCAACACAGCAAGTGCATATACATATATACACAGTACAATAACACAACAATGCCTTTTAATCCCAAACAAGTTGGAGTAGGCTAAACATGAAACCCACAAGACCAAACACAAAGAAAGCTTGAACATATCAATCATGGTGGTGCACAAGTGATGCCTCATCAAATACAAAAGAATGGCATAATGATTGAGGATGGTCAAGATGATAATGTGTTCTGGAATTCTGGGTTCACTGGCAGGTTTGTCAATTCAGACAAGAAAAAATCTGTGGGTTCCTATAAAGTATCACAACACAAAATTTGTGTGTGAGCAGCACAAATTAATAGAAATGACACATTAAGATAGTAAATTTAAGTGCATCCATAGTATTATATAGCCACAGGTGGTCAAAGATAAATAAACATACCTGAGAATCTTCGCTCCCACTAGCAATAAAAGCCTGCTCAGATCCACCAAAACAAGACCTTATCACGAACCGGCTACGCTTATGGCCACTGTACTGGTTGACTCGAATAGGCCCATTCCTTATATTCCACAAATGTATTTCTTCACTTGTAAGATTTACAAGCAAGAAATCACCATCTTCTGAAAGAGAAAATGAAGTGATGGTATTATCCTCTTCAATTAGTGTCTCCTCTTTGGTCTCCCTATTCAATAAAAGAAGTGTGGAATCTCTATGCATGCTTATTATAACTTTTCCATCTTTTGCTACAGCAAGATCATATGTTTTTGATTGTATTTGCCCTTTCCAACAATCAACTTCTTTACCATCCATATCCCAGATGCAGAAGTTTTGATCTTTTAGGCCAGACAATATTTGCTTTCCATCCGGAAACCAACCACATGAGATCAAACCCTGGCCAGGCTTTTCGTAAATATGAATACATTTGCCAGATTCAACATCCCAGCGCCTGATTGCTTCTTCCATTCCGCATGTGAGAAGCTGGCGATCATCAGGGCTCCATGCAACCATCATCACTGAATGCCCATGACCACTCAATGTGTGCTTTAGTAAAAGCTCCCCATCTTCTTCGACCTAGAAATGGAAAGATTACTGCACAAAGTAAATATTGAAAAAACAGAGAAGTAAACTTCATAGATTATCATAAGAAAAAAGGGATATCAACTATCAAGTAACAGTAGGGGTTTCCCTGCTATATATTCCTAAAAAAATAATTCAAAAGACGGTTCCATTGGGAAAAGAATGAGGGATAATTAAACTGCAACTCGTGTGCATAAGGACATAGTAGCATGGCTGTGAACTATAATAATGTGAAATGAGAATCTTCTGCCTTTTTTTCTGGAAACAACCAAGTATTTAGCAAGTTTTTGAACATAATATATGAAATAAAAGGCATCAGCAAAATACAAAGGGACAGGCCATTCCACTTGTACTGCACATTATCATGAGAAACATCAAAAGTGATAAGGATAGGTTTGCAAGTTACCTCCCATATGATTGCAGTTTTATCGTTTGACGCCGAGGCTAAGTACTTCCCATTGTTTGAGAATTGGATAAACCACACTTCATCTTGATGTGCATGCAAAACCTGCAATTATTTTTTTTTTGTAGATTACTACCACAATTTTTTAAAACATAAAGACACCAGAGTAGATTAGTCTCAATAAACAATTTAGCTAATTTCGTGGCAGCTTTTATCTGAAAACGAATTAATAAAGTATGACAAGTGCGGGTTTTTAATGTTTCTATTCATCTTCTCCACTCAGAATGAAAGAACTGTTTCTTAATATAGAAAAATCAGCTTTAAGTATATACTCATGAAGTACAAAGATGAGCAGCACTGAAAAGAAGGCCAGCCCAGTGCACATGGCTCCTGCTTGTGCAGGGTCCGAGGAAGCGTCCTACAAGTCTTAGCAAAATCACTCTCAAAGAAATACAGTATAAAGCAATCTAACGACATGAATCAATAATCACTAGTCGGCGTCAAAAAGCAAGAAGAGCAACAAATGAGAGCAAGGGGAGGAACTGAAGGGAATGAGAATGGAGTGAAAAGGGGGAAGGTGGTGTGTAGGGAAGGAAGCATAAGAGGTTTACATGCTATGAAGCTTGATCATACCTTCAGCCTTGCAAAATGTAACATGAATGTTGCAGCTTCCATTCTTCCACTCAAATTAGTTAATCCAGGCATAAAAAAAAATGGAATAGTGTTTCAAGTACTCTAAGTGATGAATCGAGAAAATACATGACTGTTTGAGCAGTGCCACAAAGCAGTGGACCTAGTGGTAGTGATGCATAAGCACTTAAGGCAAGTAAACAACTTTGATTTACAAATCAAAACTCAAGCAAGCAAGATAAGCATCAATCAAGCAAACACTAAATTTTTAATTTGATTTACCACACTACAATGAAACAAGCATAGTTTTTACCTGCAACGTGCGAGATGGTATCTGATCTTTCCCACAGTGATGATCAATGTAGAGTGACAACCCATCAACAGAATTATGGAAATAGCAAGCATCTCGTTGTACAGTGAGTGCTTGCTCAACTAGATTCTCTAACCTCCTCTCTGGTACCATGACAGTTGGAGGGAGCACCTTCTGCAGCTCCTCCAGGAGCTTCAACCGTGATTCAGAAGAATTAATGCCAAGCTTTGAAAAACCTAGGAATAACTGCTGCGGGGAACAAGAAATTAAGCAGCTCGACAATTCATGCACTCTTTTTCTATTAACACCAAGGGGTGTGATTTCACTTCGTAAAGTCTTCATAGCACCCATGACATTGTCATTTCTCAGAAGTTCGAAGAATTTCTGCTCCAATATCAAAAATGCAGCAGATTTCACTACATTTTCATCCTGAAGTCCAATTTTCTTCAAAGTAGATACTGCGTTATCCCAATGCCCATCAATCACCTGGTTTCTGAAAAGAGTCACCATAGGGCTATGCAAGGTTATCCCTGACTCTTCCTCCAGAATCGCTCCAGTTTTCTCATATCCAAGACTATAAAGAGCTTTTGTGATTATCCTGACAAACTCGTCCCTCTTAATAACACTCTTAGAACCAACCATATCTTCTTTCCCTTGGGAAGGCAAAGGTCTAGCCATTGTACTTCCCAAAGGATCAGCAGATTTCGAAAATAAGAAACAGTATGGCAAACTTGCTGATTCTACGGACGATGCTCTTGCGCGTTTTGAGGGTGGTTCATCATCTTCAAAACCTCCCATGAAATGTTAAAATCAGCCCATATATATATTTTTTTCTTCTGGAAAGGTGATGTTATGCAAGGTCCAAATAAAATCTCCCAAGGGCTACGTCAGAAAATGGATATTTCTGCAGAGAATAGGCGATTACTAAGAATCATGGTTTATTAAACAAGGCCAAGATTCTATCTGAACTTTTGTACAGTTTGTAGTCATGCTCATCAATTGAATTTGCATAAACAAGGTAACTCAAATAATGTAAATAAACGCGTCGCAGTGAGACAGTGAGAAAAGTAATCCAAGAGGACATAATGCATATACTAACAAGACAAGCCATCTGCCAAACCACCAACAAGGACCAAGACTTTACTCCCAAGAACTTTGGGAAAATGAGCAAAAGGTACCAGTTGAACATTACAAAGATGAACAGCCTTAATTGACCCTGTTAAAACTTCATTGTCGCTTCTAACAGTACGCTTCCGCAATATAATACCCATTTGCTACTAAGCAAAATGAAGCATAGATCTGTGCTCGATAATCTATACATCTGAAGCTAACAAGACATTCTTTCTTGCTGAGATGGAACTATCTGATCGCTAAGCAGACCAGCCTAGAAATGAAGCAACTAAACTGTGTTGATCTAAGAAAGACATGACAAAAGTAGCTCCAGCCAGGCTTTACTAAACCAAAAGAGCATTGCTAAAACACCTTAAACAAACATCATAGAAGAAACCCCTACTGCACGATAGCATTCCCTTGTTATTGATCCTAGCAGTCCACCATTTATATTCTTTAGCAAAACATACTAAACAACTATTCGTTTCCAATCCCATCCGCACAAAAGCACGACGCCAGTTCCGTAATGCAAATATTGCTACCCGGCAGAAGTTCTCAACCGACAAGCAGCATCAGCAACACTCTATCGTTTCGCAATGCTAGCACTTCTTAGCGCAAACAATCGATCCGCTCTAATCGTTCCTTACGAAGAATGGGTCGTCAGCCAAATCTGCAACACAGCGCGTCAAATACGCAGTCTACTCTACTGCAATTAGAGTATGCTGGTCAACTAATCGCGGCGTACTAGCACACAGCTGATGGCCCCTTTTACAATCTACTCAGCGCATCTGCTCTACGCGGGATGCATCGCCTGCCCCCAAGGCAACCGATCATCATCGAATCCGCGCAGGCAAACCGGTCCCTAGCAAGTCTGTTGTCCACCGTACCCAAACCGCACCGACGCGACAGTTCCCGCCGCCGCCGCCGCACGCGGCCACCCGAACCGGCGCCCCACACGCCAGGCAGCGCACGGGAGGAGCACGGGTAAGCGATCGGAAGGGTACGCTGACTGACCTCCAGGCCGGAGGCCCCGATCCCCGCCGCTTCGCCGGGGAACCACGGAGAAGGCCCGAATCGCGCGGAATCTCCAGGGAATCTCCGGCGCCGGGCGAGGGGAGCGGTCCGGCGGGCGGATTGGGTGGGGAAGGGAAAGGGAAGCGGCGAGGAGCGAGAGGGAGGAGAGGTGGGATGGGAGGAGGAGGCGTGGCTTGAGGGAGAGGGACACCGACTGAATAGAAAAGGGCAGGGGATGCAGAGAGAGACGATGGTACCTTGTAGATCTCTCTCTCTCTTCCCCCAAACGTTTTTACTTTGGATTTGTTTGGCCTTCCAGAGCCATCAACAAGCTCAGAAGAACAGCTTCAAGATAACTCTAGTCTAGGGGTAAAAAAAAATGTTGATACCAAACAGTTGCACATGTATAATAATATTGAGTAGATTCTATGTTTCTTCAAAAGACAAGAGTGACATTAATCGTGCACTCGTGTTGCCAATTTCAAGTGTGAAGTATTGGATTACCATATGCATCCATATCATCATCGTCAGCTATACGATCAAGGCTCTGTTCGGCTGCACTGCTTCCAAAACGTTGCAGCTGCTGCTGTTTGAGAGCCACATTCAAAAGCTTCTTGAAAACAGTGCAGCGCAGCTAGTAAACCTGCAGCCGAACGGGCTCTAAGTTAGTCGATGACTACGTGTTATGAATATAAAGTGATGATAAAAATACACGCAACAGAGCAAAACAAAATATCCAACCTTGCTATTACGTGACTTCTTAGGAACTAATTTAATTTCACATGAAAAAAAAGAAAACTCGTGTTCTATATTTTTTTTTTAGTGTTCTGGGTGGTCAAGCCAGATGTTTGTCCATGTCAAACTTGGTACTATGTTTTCACCAAGCTGCATAACGGCACCGATACCAAATCAGCTCATTAGATTACTATTATTGCCAAGTGCTAACTTAACATAGAAAAATGATAAGAGAGAAGAAAAGAGGATTTCAGTTGATTCATGTAGATCGAAGGCGTTATAACATTTCAGAAACTCTGATCCCATATGAATTTTCCTTTTAGAGTACTCCAGTACCTCTGAGAGTATTGATTGCATTTGCATTCCGGGCTAAGACCAGCAAAAGAAGGTTGGCCCGGCCCAAAAAGCAATCCAAGTCGTAGTTGGAAGTCATGCTCGGGCATCTCGTTCGGGTCGGCCTTCCGATTCATCTGGTTTTCTAACATTTCATTATGTTGGACTCAAAAAAAAAACATTTCAATTCTCAAGACACATGCAGACACGTTTCATCACTCACGATTACTAGGACTCAAGAAACGTCACTAAACTGAGTTTAACTGTGTGAACTGGTTCATAAAACTCAGCTAGGAGCAAAGTGATTAAAACCATGCAATTAATAATTAATGTCCCTTCCAACTTCTGATGCCTCTTTTAGATTGAAGAAATTTTTTTCTGTTTCTGCGTTTTTTCTGTGAAATTACTGCGTAATTTCTATAAAAATTCTGCGTTTCAAATAGCTCTGAGGCAAGTGGAGAGCATAATAAAATCTTCTCTTCAACGGCCCATTACGTGGACGAAGACCACACATTGGTTTCTCTTCAACGGCCCATAATCAGGCTTATCAGGAATACACACGACAATCCTAATCCTGGAGTAAGTAGTAGAACACAAGTTTCTGCAAGGGGTTGACAGGATGACACGCATTGGTTAACATGTGCTGAAGTCAGTTGACTTTGCTCTCCTCGCTCCCTGTTTACCCAACCAAAAGTTGCTTCCGTCTCAGGCTCCATGTGTCGTGTCAATGTCTGTGCTCTCTGTTATTAAATTGATGACAAAATTTAAGTTTCAAACACATTTGATGATAAAGCAAACTATAACAAAGTATACGAAATTTATCGTAGTATTTCTTTCAAAAGATGAAAGATCAAAACAGATATTCAAAGTCAACGGCGAGTACGAAAGAAATCTGCTAAAAGGTGTCAAGAACAACATAATCGTGACAGGAAAAAAGTATTAAAATCAAGAGTGTATTTGAGGCGTCAAGAGCACAGCCCCTTGTATGAAAGGCACAGTCACCAGAGACGCCTGGGAATTCTTGTGCCCAAGCAAGCAAGCAACGGGGAGGACTTGGCGTGAAAACTCAAAAAAGAGGCTTGTCTGGTGGCACTGTTGGCTGTGCTGTGTGCGTCCATGAATCGGACCCCATATGTTGGTTGCCCACATACATGTGTGCGTGGTTTGGTGACCGGTTTCTGTTAATCCCTACTAAAGTACGTGGACAATCCAACATCGCGCGAACAAACATGACGCGTCCAACGATCTCATCTTATTAACGCGCACCAGAAAGGCCGAAGTATAAACCAAAAGGTACCGCTCACCAGAAAGACTTCGCTGCTGGAGGTCATGGACTCGCCAGCTTCGTTTGAGGGTGACCAGGACCAGATATGGAGCCAGACCTGGACCTGGTTGGGGCAGGACCAGTGCAAAGAGAGGCGTTTTAGTCAAAGGGAAACAGACCAAACACAGGAGATTAGGCAGCTTATCGATCGACGATAACAACTGGTCTGGTGCCGTTCTGTCAGGAGTTAAAGCTGTGTTGATTTGTGTGGCACAGTTTTATTTCTCTTATTCTCAGAAGGATAAATCAACTGAGAAAACTCATGCTCCATGCAAGACAGCAAGGATATCTTCAAACAGATGGCAAATGCATACCAACTACGATGCAGACTATTCTGGTTGACGAAATGTACACTTTTTATCAACACTTTGTGTCAGGTACAATGAAAATTGCTCTTACAGGACTGCCTCCAGGATTTCCAGCATATCCAGACCACTCTTTACGTCTTTGCTAGCCAAAAAGGAAAAAAAAAACAACGACAACAAACCTTTGAAAATGAATGAGGTAGGGGAGGGAGAAGAAAGTTACAAACAAATGATTTGAGGTGTATTGCAAGATCCTATATTGCTACCTAAAGAATCACTATGTGTCGATGATCCAGTGAAATTATTATTTGTTGATCAGCAAGGTATATTCAGTTTGTCCCGTAGCCGTGCGGATGTGACTTTTGCCACCTCCAAGCGATTGACAGGCTCTCCTTGAGGTCGGTGTACTGAGCAGCCCAGTTGAGCTCCTTGTTGATCTTTGTTGGGTCGCTGTACACTTCGGCGTAGTCGCCTGGCCTTCTGTCGAGGTAGTCAACCTTGATATCGATACCGGTTGCCTTCTTGCAGGCATCCACAAACTCCTTAACCGAACGACCTGAACACAGAAGGCATACAACATCAGAGTAAAGCTGAGCTGATGGCGAGAATAAGAGAGGACTTCAGAGATGACTTGATAAAAAAAAACTTGTCCTCTTTTATGAACAAAAAAGTATTATCATCTTCGTGGACTTTTGTGTGCATTCAATAAAGAACTGTCACCAGATTAACTGGTTACAGGTCCATTGATGCCAAATTACCATATAAAATAAGCAACATACTCCCTCCGTCCACTTTTGTTGTGCGTATTTGCAAATATGAAAAATCTATAAATGATGTGCGTATTTGTATCTGCGGTGATTGACCTTCTCGTCACTTGTGAATCGACCGTTAAAATTACTGATTTAATTAATACAGCATGCAACGCGGAGGCCAATGATCCGGCTCACTGGTCATGCATGCGTTTCACCTGCAAATGGGACAAGCTTATGCAAGCGCTGATGCGTGGGCCTTTGATGTGACCTGGGGGCATGCACGGCTGCCTAGGACGGAGGAGCAGAGTCACCACACAGTTCCAATGCGAAGCAATTAAACTCGAACACTATCTTTAGGAAAATGAGCATGAGACTTGGTCTCTGTGCCGTGATGAAATACGCCCAACAAATATGGACGGAGGGAGTATTTACTAAAAACTGTACTGGATAAAAATGCTCCAGTTATGAGTATACAATTGACTTTATTCAAGTAAATGAAGAAACTGTGTGTTACAAACCTCTTCCAGTCCCAACATTATAAATGCCAACTTTTCCAGGCTCTGCCTTGTTGAGTGCTTTCACATGAGCATCAACTAGATCTGTGACATCAATGTAGTCTCTTATGCAGGTCCCATCTGCTGTAGGATAGTCTGTTCCTTTAACCTAAAGAAAGATCAAGCGTATCCATCAGTTCCATCATGCACTGTAATTCCAATGCAGAGTGCTATGCTAGAACAAGCATGATAGCAAGAAATGCAGCAGTAAACTATTTTATTTTCTTTTATTCCATAGACATTTTTACAGTCAAAGAATGAGGGGCACTCACCTTTAACCCTGAAATGACTCCTAATGCTGCATCAAAGCATGCCCCAGATATCCGACCATGCTCTCGTAGTTCTGGCCTAGGAGCTTCACCTAATCTTCCCTCAGGGTCAGATCCAATAACATTGAAATATCTGGCACAGAAGTTGATATGTTAATTAAAATCGGTTTATGGGTGTTCAGAAGTTCAGGTCTTAGCCTAGCAAGTGGAGAAGTACATTACCTTAAAATCATAACAGCCATGTCCGTTCTCTTCGAGAAATCCAATATGATGTCCTCTGCCATTTTCTTTGCTTTTCCATATGGATTGATTGGAAACTATATCAAGTTAAGAGGTAAACCAAATAAGACACAGTAACAGTATTACTGATTGCTTACATAAGTAAAATGCAATAACAACCATGTCTTACTAAATTAATCATTTTTTAGTGACAAGAAGACTGAATAATAAAGCGCACAAAAATACAGTATGCTTAGAATCCATCTCAAGTTCTTGATATGATTACCTGAAGTGTGGCTTCTGTAATAGGCATCTTCTCTGGTTCTCCGTAGGTAGCACATGTACTGGAGTAGATAAGGGTCTTGACTCCATGAGAAGCCATAGCCTCCAGAACCAGCAAGGTGTTTGATGTAATATTGTGATAGTACCTGTTAAGTTGTTGAGATTTAAGAAACATGAGAGAAGTATAATTTTAACAGATATACTTATTTGTTTAGAGCAACAGTCCCTGGCCACGTCTCGTTATTCTTATTAGAACAGATCATTGAATCTACATATTGATATCAATGCAACATTGTCACGATCTGCATATCACAGTGCCACTTGCCCCTAGCTATGCATGCCAAGGCCAATGTAAATTTGCACAAAAGATTGCAAAAGAGTAAAAGGCCGGATGTTCCCTCAACAGTTTATGCAGAATAGAATAAAGCGGACCTTCAGTCTAACTATGAGTGAGAAATTTTCACAGGTAAGGACTTACCTAAGAGGTTCCATTGTGCTCTCACCCACATAAGCCACAGCTGCAAAGTGCATCACGGCATCAAATGCATTTTCAGCGAATATTTTGTTAACCTGAGAACCAGTTAAGTGGAAAAAGGCTTTGGATATAACAACACATAAATAAAAGAACTGTAGGCAGTGCTAGAAGCATAAATGAGGATACAGATTTCTGGTCACCCAAATCAGCGTAAATGAATTGAAGTCTCCCAGGTTGTGGAAACAATTCTTGTAGGACCTTTACTGCCCCCATGTTTCCTCTTGAAAGATTATCCTATAAGACGAGCCCAATAGTGCGTAAAGAGAGAAGATTTAAAGAACAAACTAATCCACATATCCAATACAAAGAGAAACTTAATTACCACAATAGTAACTCTATAGTTATCCTTTAAGAGCCTCAGAGCAGCATGTGACCCAATATATCCAGCTCCTCCTGTTACTAAGACATGGGTAACCCCAGGTTCATGGCGAGAGAACTGCAGTAACATATGCACCACAGTCAGCTTTACTATTGTGGATGTAAGTAGTATTATTGTTCTATGAAGGTGGTCTATTAGGTATTTGCATCTGCAAGGTCATACAGGTTTATTTCATTTTTAAAAACTACTTGGATGTCATGAGATAAAAGTACAATCTTATGACTCAAAGCTGCAACTGTCATGATGCTACCAAAGCCACTATCAGCTCTCAGGCCTCAACTGCCGCAACAAGCAGTGGCAACAAACACATGTTTGAAAGATCATGTTGGAACATGACCTAATGTAAAAGACACCATAATAACAAAGACTATTGGTGGAGATATGTCACTTTCATCACCTGATTGTTAGCACTACCACAAGGACTGAAGATACAAAGGTGTATTCCATGACATAAGCAAAAGGATACGTTCTGCTGGAACTCCTGCAATTGCTTATTCTTCATACTAGATATCTTAGCTGATGGAGTGCGTAACAAGAAAACACAAGCAGAGAGACGCTCAGAAAAGTTTAAAAAGCTGGTGTCTATTAGCATATTAAGGTGATTTCAAATTAAAATACTGAACATGAATCAAGGGCAATTAAGAAAAGCGTATCAAAGGAATATGAGTAGGGAGAAAGGTAAATAGAAATGTGGACATCTTACCACACTATTGCCACCAAAACCAGGAGACTGCGTCAGAACAAATACACACAGTGCTATTAGGACCAGGGCAGCAATGACTTTCCCAATATTATGAGGCTTCCGCCTTGCATCAAAGGACTCCATCCCTACCAGCAAGAGAAAACAATAAAGCGAACAGCCATATATTAAATTATTATAAATGAATCACAATCATAATCAAATAGGTAGGTATACAGATGACCTTGCCATTATTGGTAATGTTGTAACTGTACTTTAGGATCGACCCTTCTAAAATGAGGTCACAGCGCAGTGATGGCTGTTTGCTTAGAAATTTATCGAACTACAAAAAATGGGATTTGATATGGCTGTACATATCCAGTTGACTTTAATCCAAACACTGCACCTACTAGCTTTAGGACAACTTGCCAATCTTTCCAGCAACCAAAATCTTAATGTGCACATAAAAACATTACTTCAGGCCGAAGTCAAGGATCATTTGGAATAGCTGAAAGGAACTTTTGCACATCCGCACTCCACAGACAAAATTACTGTCAGAAAAAGATACTCCTCCTTATCATATGAAACTACTGTTCCACTCGTAGATACGCCCTTATATCGCTTTTGAAAGCTAGCATGTGCTTGTACACCAAGTGAGTCCCCGTGCAAGGCAAACTTGACAGCTTTTTGAGTGGAATGATAAAAAATTCACATCATGGAACATGCATTGGAAGGACAAACTAAACATAAAAAAAGCCCAGTTGTGGTGGGTACACATGGTCAGTGGCCTTTGGGAGTCGAAAATGATACTGTTCGATATATCTAGAGCAACAGTAATAACATAAGTGAGACAAAGGGACATCGAGATCTACCAGCCCTAGGCAGGCTTGCCCTCCTGTATAAAGGGGTCATGAAAGAACTCTTCTCCTTGAAATGAGGCGGCCTAGGGTAGAACCCCTAGTCAACACCGTCGCCACGATTCTTCAACCGGAAAATAGCCTGCAGAACCATCACATGGCAGGCATCAATCACAATGGAGTATAATCATTCCATGTCCAGGAAACACATCGAAAAACAGCAGCAGCAGGACATGCAGTTCAAGAACAACATTACAATTCTAAAAAATATATACAGCAATTCTGGAGCTGCCTGTATTGAAACTAGGAAAAACCACGATCCAGAAAAAAGGCGATTTAAGCAGCAGAAAATGCCTAAACGTTCAGGGATCAGGCAATCCCCCATGTAAACTGGTAAGCTAATACAGATCCAAAGGAAGCAAGCGGAAACACACGGCGAGAGAACCCAACACCCGGCCCTTTTAGCTGAAAACAACCAGAGCATCAGACAACTCAAACCAACCAGTCCGGCAACCCCCGACGCCGCGGCCACCTGTGACCTAACCAATGAACGCGCCCCACAGAATGAGACACCCCAATTCCTCAGCCAACCCGCATCAAGATCGCAGCTTTACTCACCCCACTTCCAGACAAACACCGCGACCACGCAGTACCGAGAACCCCGGGCAAGGAACCCCCCGATCCGACCCGGCAAGGAGCAGAAACCGTGAGGGACGCAGAGATCCCAGATCAAGAAACTAACCGCAAATGCTTCGAGGTCCCGCCTTAGAGCGAGGCAACGGCCGCGCCGCCCTGTGGATGGAGAGAGAGAGAGAGGCGGCGGACGGCGGGCCAGGAGAGAAGCCGGAGAGGGCAAGAGCAGAGGAAACGGGAGAGAGAAGGGAAGACGCAGGGGAGGAGGTCGTTGGGCTGTTGTTTTGGACCGGGTCGGGTCTGGTTGATTTTGTAGAGAGAGAGAAGACACAGGAGAAGAGTTGCAAGTCTTTGCTCTCTCTCTCTCTCTCTCTATTTTCTCTCTCTAGGAGGTGCACCTCATTCTTCTTCCTGAATTTGCAGTCTCCCGGTTGATGACAATTTTTGGAAAACATTTTTACAGCTGAACAAAAAATTGATTCAGCAAAAGCTGCTGGGAATCTAATGTCACCGGCAAACTTTAGTGATGAAGAATGGAACTTTTATAAATTACACGTGGTACGTCAAATTGTCAGGTCATTGAAAAGCAATTAGACTGCGAACGGGTCAATATCCGAAAAGAGCTGGACACCTTGATATGGTGATCATGCAGAATATTTGACAGCAATGAAGCACAGGGCTGCTACATTAACACCTCTTATGAGTGCAGGATTTTCATTGAAATTATCCCCTTGAATTGTGTGTTTTTCTATGAAATCTCTGTATTGTTTCGTTAAGAAGGAGGCGGAATAGCTAATATAATAGCGCAGGCAAAAGTATGCAGGTAATTCACTTTAATTGATGAACATAGAAGGCTCTTTTGGAACGCAGAAATTTTCTCTTCAAATGCTTATCAGCTCCTAGCACATATCAGTCATGCATGTGGAATGGTGAACTGTTTAACTAGATGATACAATCGTATATGCCTCGTCTTTATCACATTTCTTTCCCCGATTGCAAATCAAAATTTTCGTGTTGTTCGAATGCACATGCCTGTTTGGGTTAATGGCGGTAGCAGGACATGATTTCATCAACGTCGTTCAAGGGTCTTTGAAACGCAAAATTTTTAAAAAATTATATAAAAATTTTACAAAAATTAGTTTAATTTGACAAAAAAATCAGGAAACAGAAAAATCCAAAGAGGCCTCAGTTCAAAAAGATCAGTGAAACCTCTTAACACGTTGACAAGTCTATACGGGCTGGGAGGCGTCCAGATCCACTTATGCAAATAAGGAGACAGCCCAGGACCGAGCGGGTATCCCGACACAGGTCCCACCTGTCAGTAAGTAAGCCGGCTGCTCTGCCCTTCTGACCTTGGCCGCGCGACCCGCAAGCGTCCTCTGCTCTGCTGCGCTGCTACGGCTGCTACGAGGCGCAGCTTTCCTCTATCCCATTTCAAAATTCAAACCCCTCTCTCTCTCTCTCTCTCTCTCTCTCTCTCCCCCTGCGCCGCACGAGACGAAAGAGCAGGCCCGCCCGTCCTCGAGGCGGCCGCGTGGCGTCTCAAAATCCGTAGAAAAACCCGCGCGTGGGGTGGCGGCGACTCTTCTTCGCTCGGGGCGAGGCGAAGCGAGCATCCGAAGCTCCCCTCGTCCCTCCTTGTCACCATCCTCTTCCTCCGCTGTTTTCCTTCTTCTAGTGCTGCTAGTGCTAGTACAGACTACGGTAGTGCAAGTGGTGATAAAAGTTTCTTTGGGTGCACGGCGGTCAGGTTTCCGAATCGGCGGTACTAGGCTCGGCCGCGGTTCCTCCCTGTTCGAGCTGAGCCGATTCGTGGTGGGGATTCAGGTTCGACTGGAGCCGTGTGTTTCGCCGCATTGTGGGAGCTGATGATCGTGAAGCGGGAGTTGCGGGCAATGCAGTGTCCTCGAGCTCAGAGTCGTCCTGTATCGGAAGGTGTCCTTCAGCAGGTCTCCGGCATTCGATGGTTGTGTGGAAGGTAAGCGTTTCTTTCTCTGCCGTGTTCCTCGTTAGCAGGAGCGCGCTAGCCGTGGTAGAGCGCTTTGTTCCTACTGGTGGCAGCTCAGTAGGCCTAAAAGGCTTAAAAAAAGAAACCTGGGACTCTGGATTTTGATCTTTTAGCTTATCTTTCCTTTTTTCAGTAAGATTGCTGCTTATGGATTTAGATGTCGCTGCGCTCAGGCTCTAACATGCTCATTTTCTGCTTGTTTCTTCGTGTGACAATGAGGCTGTTGCTGTCTAGGGACCATTTTAGTTGTTTGTTGGTTTTTATTCAGTTACACTCTAAATAGTTTGCCTTGCTCATTGTTGTGTGTATTCTTCTGCTGTGCTCCAGATATTAGTAATAAAATTCCTGATTTATTTGCAGGTCACAGTGCTAGAAAATTGTACTCAAGTGGTCACAGTTGCATGGTTAGAGCGCTTTGGGTGTCGTAATCTTTGTGAAGAAAGATGAAGGAGGATATCATGTTTGACAACCAAACAAAGCCATGCAGATCAAGGGTCGACTCCAAAAGCAATCCCAGTTCTCTGAAGCCCAAGTTTGGATCCTCATGGGGTTCCCAAATTGTCAAAGGGTTCACAGCTGATAAGAAAACCAAGAAGACAGCAGCCAATGCAAGCAAGAAACCACCCCTTGCAAGTGTCGAGAATGTCAATCAAACAAACCAACAGATTCCATACCACTCCAGGGTTAAGAGATCTCTTATTGGGGACTTCCCTTGTTCACCTGCTGGTGCTCAAGTTTATCCCCATGCCTTTGATTGCCGCAGTATCAGGTCCCCAGCATCTCATGATGTTTTTCTTGAGTTGGACCATCTCAGGGAACAACTACGGGAATCAAAAGAAAGGGAATTAGCATTACGAACAGAGCTGCAGGAATGCAGAGAAAACTCAAGAGCTTCAGAACTTGAGAAGGAGCTTGATACTAGGAAGAATGAAATTGACAGGCTTGCACGGCTGAATATTTCATTAGAAGCTGAAAAAACAACCCTTTCAGAGCAACTATCAGTTATATCTTCTATGGTCGAGCACAATGAAAAAAATGCAAATTTGGATGGCCATGGCAATAAGGTGCCTTGTGCGGATGGGGACAATGCACCTTCTTCAGGAAACTTGGAGTTCGAAGTCGTTGAGCTACGCCGACTAAACAAAGAACTTCAGTTTCAGAAAAGAAATCTTGCGATTAAGCTCTCTTCAGCTGAATCCAAGTTGTCTGGCCTTGAGAAGAATACTGAGGTACAATTCCTTGAACTTGATTATATCTACTTTTGAGAAAAATATTCAGCTAACTTTTTTTCTATGTACCACAAAACACTGTCACCAGAGTGATATAGTTGCCAAGGTTCAAGCTGAGGCATCGTTGTTGAGGCACACAAATGCAAACCTCAGCAAGCAAGTTGAGGGATTACAAATGAGTCGGCTTACTGAGGTCGAGGAGCTTGCTTACCTTCGGTGGATCAATTCATGCCTACGCCATGAACTCTGTAACTCTGATCAAGCAGCTAGAACAGAGATTAATTCAGATTTTAATAGTGGCATGGCTTTCAATGATGATGATGGTGGTGAAGGTGGCGCAAGCAATACTGAGGACTGTTCTGATAAGAAGTTCAGCATTGCAGAACGTATCAAGCAATGGTCTCAGAATGAAAAGAATTGTCAAGGGTCCCAAAAGGAAGCACTGCTTGATAGGGCATGGATTGAAGCTGCAGAGCCACGAAGTCCGACACGTAGGCACTCACTTGGTGGACCAAAGGGATGCACACAAGACTTCAATATCATAAAGAGGCGGCAATCTGATACCTTTTTTAGCCTTCCAGATGCAACAGATGAATCAGTCTCTTGTAGTAAGGATATGGCAACCAGGGAGAAGCGTGATCTTCTCGTGGACAAGTATGATTTTGGTCGATCTGAAAGTGCAAGATATGATCTTGGCAACTCAGAAGTAAGCAAATCTCAAAGTCTGGAAATTGAAAAGCGTGCATTGCGCATCCCAAACCCTCCACCAAGACCTTCTGTTTCTGTAACAAATTCTGGTCCGTCAAATGGACCAGCCGTGAACCCACCCCGGCCACCACCGCCTCCTCCTCCTCCTAAATTTGCTGTAAGGAGTAATGGAGTCATGAAGAGAGCACCGCAGGTCGCAGAGCTCTACCATTCACTTATGAGAAGGGACTCAAAAAAGGATACTTCCAGTGGTGCAATCTGTGATGCGGCTAACTCCGCGAATGTGCGGAGTAGCATGATTGGTGAAATCGAGAATCGCTCATCCCATTTGCAGGCGGTAAGTAGTTCAATTAGTCTAGCTTATTGAAGACCTGATGATAATGCAGATAGCAACAATCAACTGGTTCTTGAACTAACTGTATGCTTTGACTTTTTACTCCACTCGCAGATCAAGGCGGATGTCGAGACTCAAGGTGAATTTGTGAAATCATTGATTAAGGAAGTGACAAATGCCGCCTACAAAGATATTGAAGATGTAGTTGCTTTTGTGAAGTGGCTAGATGATGAACTTGGCTTCCTAGTACGTATATTCTAATATCATTAATTTCTGAATGCTTTTTTCAGTTGCAGCAGTCACTTATGTTGTTGTCATATTTGATTGCCTCACATGAAGGTGGATGAGAGAGCAGTCTTGAAGCATTTTGATTGGCCAGAAAGGAAGGCAGACACTCTACGAGAGGCAGCTTTTGGCTACCAAGACCTCAAAAGGTTGGAATCAGAGGTTTCAAACTATAAAGATGATCCACGCCTTCCCTGTGACATCGCACTGAAGAAAATGGTTACAGTCTCTGAAAAGTATGCCCAATTTATCTGAGATTATACAATAAATATACATCTAGCAACTAATAATTATCAGTAGAGTAGTACAAAGCTCTGAGAATTTGATTGTTATTCTTAATTCAGGACCGAGCGAGGCGTCTACAACCTCCTGAGGACAAGAGATGCTCTGACGGGGCAGTGTAAGGAATTTAAAATTCCTACCGACTGGATGCTTGATAATAATCTTGTTGGCAAGGTAACTGTCCTGTATTGGACTGTCCCCTTGCACGTTTAAATTCTTAGTGTACACTTCCATAAGCTAATGAAAAGCGACAGTCAGAAATACGCTACTTCACTGGAATTTATCGAAGTTTGACATTCTGAAGAAAAATTAGAATCAAAGATGGTTGTGTGTTACTTCTTGTCCTTCCCAAGAAGGCAAGAACAGCAATGATGATACCATGAAATCCTGTAAATGTCCTGGTGGAAAATTTATATACACTACTAGAGTATCTCCTTATATATTTTTCCTGGTTACTGCAGATCAAGTTTGCTTCTGTCAAATTAGCAAAAATGTATATGAAAAGGGTCGCTACGGAACTTCAGTACATGGGACCTCTGAGCAAGGATCCGGCTCTCGAGTACATGCTACTTCAGGCTGTGAGATTTGCCTTCAGGATGCATCAGGTAACACACAAACTTAGCAGTTTATTCTCCACTGGCAAAACAATATCTGACTAGAAATGATCTTGGCCAACTGTATTGTAATTATTGCATCTTTTCCTTCATTTCCATTCCACTTGCAGTTCCAGACATTTTGGTTCCCTCATGTCCTATATATAAAGCTTACTTTTGACAAAATTTTACTCAGCTTTTCAAAGCTGCAAGCGTTCTAAACTCCAAGCTCGTTTTTGCAGTTTGCTGGAGGTTTCGACCCGGAGACCATGGATGCATTCGAAGAGCTAAGGAATCTCGTTCATGTCAGGAACAGCACTCAGTAGCTAGGATGCAGGTGCAGCGACACAGGCAATTTGGAGAATGGAGCGCTGAAAACAGAAGCGGAAGATTAATTTCAGGCTTACTCTCTCAGTAAGCGTAACGGTGTGTTGGTTCTTTTGGTGGTGCGATGCTTGTCGCATTTATGTGTGTATGCATTGTGCAATATACTCCTGTGTGTGTTTGTGTGTAGGGGGCTGAAGCGACCTGCTGGAGCTAGCTCGTGTAGGACTATGTAACAGCTTCTGCTGCTGGAAAAATACGAAAATCGTAGGAATATGCTTTGTTTTGTGAGCACGGACACTGAGCGGGCGCAGTGTGCCTGTTGAACTCGAAGCAGAAACAACTTCTTCAGAAAGGATGGATATGTTGGTTTCTGACGCCACACTGAGGTTAAAGTCAGATAACGAAAGTGAGGTAATAGCTTTAGAGAGAGGGTTGCCGCTGTTGGATCAAAAGCTAAAGAAGAAACTTGTGGAGAGCCAAACTAACTCTTAGGATAGAAGCCCCTCTGATCTTAATGCTGATGAGGCTGTGAATTTAACCACAAAGCAGAAGACGGAAAGGACCGCCAAAATGAATGACCTGCTTGGTAAGCTGTCAAAACTCCAGAGCACCTAGCAAGGATGATTTGAAGCCTTGCCGTGATATTATTGCGCAGCTATTCAGGAACGAGAAGGATCCCTCAATGGACAACTCAGAACGGATGGGGCTGTCGCCAAGCACCCAAGAATCATCTGCAGCAGACTGTTTACACCAAGGTTTACAAAATCGGTCAAAACCGGTGGCTTTCAAGGTTTTCGATGAAACCGCTTGTCTAGTTTAGAAGCTCGGCCGGTTTTTGGTTTAATAAATTTAAAAAAAATTAAAAATTCAAAAAAAATTGAAAATCTAAAAACCGATCAAACCAGCCGGTACACCGAAAAAGCCGGTGAAAAACTGCTCGAATTGATTTGATTTCAAATTTAAAAACAATAAACAAGAAAAACTAACCGGTAAACCGGAAAAATCAGCCGATTTTCTTCTAAAATTTTGATTTTTGAATTTACACGATTTTCGCGGTTTACTGTAGCGGTTTTTTGGTTTTCGTGAAAATCGACCAAACCATCAAACCGCGGTTTTCGGCGCCTAACTGGTTTTTGAAACCTTGGTTTGCGCAACGCCATGCTCTGCTGGAGTGCTGGTTCCTTTTGTTTGCACGCATTTATATTTTGTAAATCCATGCATTAGATGTGTTTGCAGATACAGCATTTATATTTTTTGAATTACTTTGCGGGAAGTAGTCTCCAATATTTAATGCATGCAAAGAAAACAAACATCTATAAATACTGAGCGCATATGTCCTCACCTGGTCACTCACTCACACCCCCTTACCTTAGCCATGTCGTTCGATAAAACTATGGGTGGTTGCAGCCTTCGCCCTGGGCTTGCTCCTCATGGTGTATTGTAAGTTTTTTTTTTAAAAAAAAGAAACTTTCCAAGGAACTTACATGTAAATTTTTTATGTGATGATGAAGCCATCATTCTGTGGTTTCAGGCGCGGAGGCAACGGGACCATGCTCGCGGGCGAGCAGGACGTTCCGCGGCGACTGCGCGAGCGACGGGAAGTGCGCGCGCGCGTGCCACAGGGAAGACCGCAGGTTCACCCGCGGCCACTGCTCGGACCACGACGTCGGCGACAACGACGAGAGCTACGTCGGCTCCGTCTTCCGGGTCGTGGAGCCCGGCCCGCCGAGCTCGCCCCCGCCGCAAAAGCTCCGTCGGCCACCCGGCGCCCCGTGTGCTCAGGCTCTGCTACTGCTTTTACGGCCAACCGTGTATTATGCATCCAGCCAGGCCGCCGCCGCCGCCGCGGCGCGATCCCGTGCTCACCGAGAAGTGTCCGGCTAAACTTGTAAGGTGGCGTTTGGGCAGTGAGAAATAGAATGTGGAATTGAGATTAGAAAATGAATGAAAAGTTGAAATTCAATGAGATGAAGAAATGAAAGATCTTTACTTTTTAATTCTTTTTCCCTATCCCAATCACAATTTCAGGAAGCCAAACGCCACCTAACAGTATGTTCGCGTTCAAGTAATCTGAAATTAAACAGGGGTACGAATAATTTTCTAATACTATACGGGGCAATATCTGTGATAATACTCCTTTTGATATAATTGTTAATTGAAAACTCCTCAAAGACAGTGGATTAGATAGTGGGAAAGATGAACAAATTAGACATCACTTAAGTCCAAACTCATTTTCATTTTGAGACACACAAAAAAGGGAGCAATAAATCATGAAGAACAGACTGAATTTTTTTCAGAGAAATTTTGTAAAGAACCAAATTGTTCACATGGTACATCGTGTTGCGTGTGTATTTGCATTGTCATAATCCACTTGATCATCGCCAAAAGAGTTGCAAAATTAATAAAAGTAGTATACATCAATTCATTGAGACAGTCAGTTTATAGTAGTACACAAATTGTGTATATACACAACAAAAAGAATAGAAACCCAGGACAATTTACATGGAGGATTCTAGTTTTTAGCCGTCCAAAATCTGTACACGGCGCCATAACCTCTGCCCTCATTCCGGACCGCAGCCTGCCCTTGGAGCACTCTGATCAAATCTGGAGTTGCTTGGTGGCACATATGTTTTGAGCCTATGAAAAATCATTTTTGCTGCCATTGGTCCACGCTGCCACTGAGACATGCAGATCTTGGGCAATGTATTACCAAAACATGCTTTCCTAATTGGATTTGAACATATGAATTACTACATCTCACCATGGAAACCTGAGGTAATTGACGGCAAGTTCCCTTCCTGGGATCACAACGGTCTTGCTAAGCACAAAAAGCACAAGAGTTAACTCAAGCATCAGAATCGTGTTCAGAAATGTTCGATCCACAATCCAGCCATATATTGTGATGCCACCGGGGTTTGCTAGCAGGTAAAGTACTGACATGAAACGTAGAAGAATCATAAGATTGAGGCAATATATTCTTTTATATATAAAGTAAAGCATTATAGATTGAGAAGTGGAGCACTATCTTTTGTCTTCTGTAACATTGAAGAGAGATTAAAGGCAGACAAGGAAACTTTGGATTACTTACCAAGTGATTCTCTCTTGTGGTATGAAGACATGTATGAAGCCAATTGAGCTGTGCCGTGAGAATTGCCAATTGTTGAGGCACTTTCCAGAGACTCCAGATCACTTTCTGAATAATCTCTCATAAACAAATGTGCTGGAAAGGGCACAAGGTTCCCAGAACTGTTGGGGGTGGTGACGTAATTAGAATCAGCAGAGCATGTTGCTAATGCATGCCATCGACTGGCTAATGAAGCAATGTTCTGAGCTCTGTGAGAAATTTTTGCAGCAGCATGTAAGCAGAGGATGAGACCAACAACTTGAACAACTGAAGATACCTGCAGTTTTTAAGAAAATTCATTCTCGAACTGAATTCATGCAAAATTATCAAAAAGAATTTTTTAATACAGAAGCATGAAGTACTCACAGCTATGTCCCCGCCATTGGTGAAATTGATTGGCCCGTTGTAAGCAGTTGTCTTAAAAAGAATGGCAAATTGGCTTGCTGTCACGGAAAGGAAGAGCAGCAAGAGGAACATGCGGAACCTGTGGCTGATTTTGGATAGGTTATGCCGGAGTTGCAGGTGCTCTTTCAAATAAACAAGAGGATCCGCATCTTGCTCTAGAAGTTTGCCGTAGTCATCAAAGTGAATAACTTGCAGATTGCAAACCAAGTTGAAGAGTATGCAGGAGGACAACAAAATTGTAGTCAAATACATCCATGACATGATGGAAGCAAATAATGTAATGGATGCCCTCCAAATTGATTCCTGAAAGATGTGGAAAAACCGAAAGAGTTCTCGAGTGATCTTCACGACAAAGCACGGTACTATCCACCATGTAAGTATACGGAAAAAGTCCTGCGATAGGAGCAGCAACACTAGTAAAAAAATGATATAATAAAACTTTGCCATTATGAGAAATATAATGTGACGGTAAACATGAGTAATTTGTGCTAGAGAATCACCATTACTAACGAAGGGCACGGACATTTTTTTTATAAATAGATGTGTCTGTCGGCACAAACACACATGAGATCCATTCACATGGTTACATCTGAGCCACATGCAGATACATATGTACTGTAAGAACAAGTCACTTTGATCCGTCTTAAATAAGGACAAAGCCAAGAATCCAAGGCGTCCTGGACCCACAAGTCAATGAAAAACCAAGAGCAACTTCAGGGCACAGTACTCCAGTGATGAATGGAGCTCGGATGCAGTGGTGAGATTTCAGTAGAAGCTTGTAGAGATGGACACAAGCAAACTCCAAAAATATAAGCACAACACACAAACATAGCCTCAAAATTCAACCAGTCTCCCCTCTTCATTGGTACAATGCTCAATGAAAACAGTCAAATGACATCCTCATTCAACTGAACTATCTGCACTAAATTTGGACAACTGACAAGCGGCTGCATTTTTTACATCTACATATACCAGTGTAGCACTCCAGTTTTAGTATCCCGGAAGCTGGTTTGGAAAGAGCAAACATTTCTAACAACTGCTCACTACTTGTTCCAATTAACTGCCCCCTCCCAAATCAACTACAAATCCAAAGCAGGATCGCGAGGAATCGGCACGAGACGTCACCTGGATCTTGGCGACGTACTCCTTTTGGAACCGGATCCGCATGCCGAGCTCGGGGTCGACGAAGAGGAACTTTCGGATGCCGTACATGGCCATCTTCCTGGACACGCATCCGAGCGACACGGCGGCCGCGGAGGCCTGCGACAGCAGCACGCAGACCTCGAACACCTCCACCTCGAAATCCTCGCAGATCCTCCCGCGCCCCCGGCACGGGGACACCGCCACAGCGAGCGCCGGCAGAGCGACGCCCACCACGGCGAGCGCGGACGCGGCGGCCGCGACTCCCAGCCGGGTCGACACCG
>BCLF01000071.1:558210-581313 GCA_001602275.1 Zoysia japonica | reverse complement strand
GCCGCCGCGAGAAACGCCTCCAGCCGCCGGAGCCACCGCGCCAGCCGCGCCTCCGCGTCGGCGGGGCGCGGCAGCAGCAGCGGCTGCGCGATCGCCGTGTGGTTGTGGTTCTCCGTCGGCGCCGGAGAAGGCGGCGGAGGCGGAGGTGGACGCGGCGGAGGGGGTGGCGCCGGCGCCGGTGCCGATAGTACCTGTGCACGGTCGCCGGAGGCCATGTCGTCGGACGGAACCGGTCTGGGTATCGCCGGAGTAGGCGTAAAACGGGAAAAAACGGCTGTTGGAAGGTCGGCTTGCGTGTCGTCGACTGGCCGCCTCGGTCTGGCCGAGACGACAGACAGACGAGGAGGAGGTGGGGCCTTTTAAGACTCGTGAACTCTGCGGCCCACCGTTTCATGGGCCCACATGTCAGCGGTTCTGATGGTAGCGTGCCGACCGAATGGGTGGAGGCATCTGTGCTGTGCTTGCTTCAATCTCGAGGTGCGCGCGATTTGTGGGGTCGTCTCGTGCGCCGTGCACCTGCGGTGACGGTTCGGCACGTGGCATAGTATTAGTCGGGGTCGACCGACACGGACGAGGAGGCTTTTGAATTTTTTGTCAATAAAAATAATGTGTTTAGAAAATTTCTCCGTGGACGAGGGCATCGGCGTCCATTCGGCAGAGCCTTGCGAAGAGCCTGGAGACACCAAGCATGCGTGTGAAGGATCCACATGGTTGGCTCAGGTGTTTAGCCACAAGGCAAGTGCGAGGTGAAAGCAAGAATCGACATGGTTGACTGAGGATCCACTGGAAAAAACATGAGGAATTCTTATCATCTTGATAATTTTTTTCTCTCTATAATGGGAGAAAATTATTAGCAAAGATTTTCTTTTAGAAACAATCATTCATATTGATTAATACTACTCAGCTAGCACCATTTCACCCTAAGGCAGCTTAGAGTTATGGCATTATAATTTTGTCGATTTTGAAATACATTATTGTCGTATCAATTATAAGATAGTCATCTATTTCAATAACATATCGACCATGATGTCATATTTTAAATTTTTCAAAACTATAATAAATATATATCAAATTAATCTTTCACTTTATCTGTAACCAATCGATATAAAAGAATACTAAACAATGATTTACCTGAAGCCAGACTGAAGGAGTACGTATTTGTCTTTTCAGTGTACTCCTACTCGATCCTGTTGCAGATAAAATAACAGGGATACTTATGACGACATATGAAGAGACAAGTTACCTCCAGATAAAATAAGGTCACAGCGAGCGAGCCAGACCTGGGTTTAGCTGGTTCCAGAGTGCCGGAACTCCGGAGCCAATATGAGCGCGTTTCTTGGTCAAAGCTGGCGAAGATATAGGAGTACACCGATACAGAAACGGAAGCGATCTGGCACATCACCATCCAACACGCCTTGATTGGGCTTCTTCGCCAAGGGAGCGACGGATTCGTATCCTCTGTATTTCCTCTCGTACGATAAACTTTGTCATACTTATTACACAATCAACATTGAGTAATAATTATATAATTTATGATCTTGTTTTTTTAAATAAATTAATATAATTTAGATAAAAAATGATTTTAAATCATGAAACGTTAATTATACAATAAATGAATACGATTCAGTATGATAAAGTTTGCCATTAAAAAAACAAAGGTAGAGGATATGAATCCGTGGGTGACGACAGGTATCTCCCAAAGATAGTGCGGAAATGGAGCAGCAGCCGTGGCTCCACAGCGACCAGAAATGCTGAGTCCTGCTCCTGATGATGTGCTCATGTTCATAAGCTATGATCATGATGTGCTTCACACCTCCAGAAAGAAAATGGAACAGGGTGCTTACTGGATCAATTCTTCTGGCCGGCGTAGCCTAATCCTGTGTTCATGAGACAAGCCTTGATTTCAAGTATATTTAGACTTTGAATGCACTTGAGAGCCGTTTTGAAAATATCAATGAAGACCAAATAGTCACTCATTTTTTTAATAAAAATTTGCTACATAGTGCCGGGGTCAACTGTAGTCTAGCTAATTAACCTATGTGCACCATGTACACAAATAACTTAAACGGTGCAATGCAATTCGGGTGCACAAAAAAGTCACCTTTGCATTTGCGGAGGCAGTTGGTGACCGTGCAGCTTGCCAAGCCGCGACAACGACGGCTCGTCGCCGGCAGGCCGTCTATTCTATTTCTATTGCTACCTTCAAATCCGGTGCCAGTATAAATAAGATGATAGGGCTGATTGCTTCACGTCATAAGTCAGTGTTATTAAGCGTGACAGCGCCATGTAAACGCGGGCAGAGTTTATGTGCTACATCAAGCAACAAGACATGGCCGGAGTCACCATCAGCCACCGTGTCATCACCGAACGGGTGTGCTGGAACTGCATCATGAGAAGAAAATATATCAAGAATTATAACCACACCGGGTTTGCTTCCAGAAAAAAACCAGCTTCAATTATATTCCAAGAAAAATGCTCCAGAAGATAATCATTTTCAGATTTAATAATTGATCTAGTAGGCAAAATGGTTCTTTCTTTATTGTACTTGAATGCAATTAAACTAGTGAAGAACATCTTTATTGTGAATGAGTATACGCAGATTAATTGGACAAAATATTGTCATGATTTCAGAACAGAACAAGACTACAACCAGACATCAAACCCAGTTGTAAGAGGATTATCTGCAACAAGAAATAAAACTAAACAGAGAAGAGCGTTTGCTAGATCAACTACCACCGGTAGGTCCGGCAAAAGTAAGACATCATGAATTTGGCGAGAGGGTTTAAATTAATCCGTGAAAACACAAACATTAATAGAAAAAAATCGAAGGCAAAATAAATACCTGATTCCATCCTGTGCTACGGACAGAATACACCTGCATATACTCCTTTACTCCATTGTTTTTCACTTAATAACTTTCAATAAGAATAATAATCCTTATCTAAAAAAGTGGATAGTTGATTGTGTGTATTAGAGGGCACGACTGCTTTAAAATGTTCTTCCTGTTGTCTGGGGTCATCTCTGAACTTCAGATTCCAAACGTAAGAATCAAAACAAGCGGACAAAATTAACAAGTACATCAGATGACATTTTAAACATGCAAAAAGTTGGATGTACATCTGTTGAAGAAAGATGAAGATATACAGAAAGTCAGAAATCTCTGCATTATCTGATTTACAGAAAGTCAGAAACCTCTAGAAGAGAAAAGAGAGGAAAAACTTACAGGGTTTTAGAGATTAATATATAGATTCAAAACAAATATCCTAGAAAAGTATGCATTCAGCTGTAAATGTTGAAGCTAAAACATCTAGTCAAAATAGATAATGAGAATCTGAAGACAGCAGATTACAGGACAGAGCGTTAGAGCATTAGTCTGAGTTCCCTAGCTGTTAAGAGTACAGAAATAGATACAGATGAACAGATCTGTGATGTACAAGGGGAAAAAAAAAAAGAGAATGCATCATAACTTAAAGTTGTAGCTTTGTCCTCCACATACTACCAACAACTTTCTTAGGAGCTGGATTATCAGGCCCTCGATCTCGCTGACCAGAAGTAAAGTAAAGCCATCCCTCCCAGTAACCAGCTAAGGCTGTCTTGATTCGGAAAGGCATGCGCCCAATGACGGACCATGTCTGCAAAAATGGTACAGTAAATTTTAACTGATCTTGTCTTACCTTCAGAATTAAGGGAAAACAATAGGACTCTTAAAACAACAAACATTCGCAAGCAAAATGATGAGTGCATAATATACCAATGTTTCCAAATCAAACCGGAAGACTTCACCAACAAGAATCATCTTTTTGGTGATAGGATGTTTCTCTGTAGTGCCACCAACAATTATTATGGAGTTATTGACGATAACCCATGCAAATTCAATGTGCGAATCTGGCTTGGGCATTGGCGATAGTTGCTCCCATTTGGTGCCAGTGCCATCCAGCATATACACATCACCATACACGACCTGCAAGAGTGCAAGAGTCTAAGATTGCGGCTCTGGCAACTATTTTACAAAACATATACATAGAGAGGGCAAACTGAACATAAGGGTTGTAACTATAAGTATGATTTCTTAAGGTTCAAGTTGAAGCCATTACTACAAAAGAATCATATACACCACATGCAGGAACTAAGTTTCAAGAAACTGTGCAGAGAAGTACCAAAAATATGTTCTCAATCTCAATTTCTCTCAATATGGCCTAATGCAGGTCTCAAATAAGGGAAATATACTGCAGTGTAGGAGTTTAAATAGAAACCAAATACATACCTCATGCCTCCGTACACATTTAAAAATGGGAGAGCCTGGTTTAGCCATGAAATCTCCCTCTTGTCCACCAATTACAAAGAGCTTATCATTAGCTACTACGCATGCCCTGCAAAGTTTAAAGTTAGTAATTGTACAAGCATTGTCCATCCAAAATTGTGCCAACGACGGCATTTGCCAGTACCACTATGTACGGCAAGCAGTCAAACAGTATGAGTGTCTAAGCACTTGAAACTGACAATCATCCCTGGAAAGACGCAATTATCATTTGTCAAGCACATGCAGTTGACAAAAGTCCACTCTGACATACCTATGAGGTCCACCACGTGGTATGGGAATTTCAGCCTGCCACTCATTCTCCATTGCTTTGCCATCCTTGACTGCGAGACTCCAGTGCTCCAAACCAGGTTCATAACGGTCTTCTTTCCCTCCACCCATCACATGAAGCCGTCCACGCCAAAGCTGAGTAGCTGGTGCATATCTGAAATATACAGAGCCAGATTAGATCTTCTACTAGTCCTTTGCGCCAACAACAGCTAGAGGAATACACAATGCAAGCAATGAACCATCCCAGCTGATTCTAAAGCTACTCTTTTTAAAATATTGGCATCAAAACTTTAAAACTGGAGGGAGTTCGAACCAAAGAAATAGAGTTCGGTGACGTGGGATGAAAGTTCGATAGCTCCAATGCTAAATCGGTTTGTAGGGTCCACATCGTAAGTAAATAATTTAAAACGGTTGTATGTTGTGTGATCCTCACCGCTCAGCTCAAATAGAAAATGAGAAAAGAATCGTCGATACACTGCGTAAGAATATTTTAGTGCGCGCACCGAACCAAGAGTCGAACCGAGTTTAAACGTCGATTTTGGCTCTGACATACATGGTTCGACTTCTCCAGTGTGCAAGGTTCGTGTGCCGAACCGCCAGGTAGGATCACGGTTCGGTTGCACTCGTACGTTGCGGTCTTGCGGATGCTCTAAGGGAACATAGAACCAAACAAACAACAGTGGAATGACATAAAGCATCAGCCCTACATCGCTAAACAGGTTATGATCAGTAACCTGAATCATATGCACCTGGGAAGTGGTAGCGGAGGCAATTCATCCCATAGTCGTGTCTCTGTGTCTAGTACAAAGTTACGATTTATAGAGGAGCGGCACTGTGGGCCATACTGTCCAGAGACTGCATAGACATATCGGCCATCTGACACCATTCCTAAATGTGAATGCGCCATCTCCTTGGGCATATCAAACCTTTCAATCCATGTGTTAGAAGTGAAATTATACACATCCACATGAGAATGAACCTGAAAAACAAGGAGCAAATGAGCGAAAGCTTTATATCAGAAAGGGAGGATAATGTCAAGAGATTTTTTTGAAAGGAAGATAATGTCAAGAGATAACTAGTTGCTGTGGGATACTATATCGATATCAAAAAAATATATATATCCACAGTTCTCAGAGAAGATGAAACCAAACTGATGGACATGATCACTGATCAATACGCCATCAGGTAACTGAATTAGGCAACATTTCAATTCTGAGCATTTACCAGCACAACCTAACACTAACAGTTTAGCTCTTCCACTGAAGCATTCATCTGCCACAGTCGCTGAATGAGCAGACGAAACATTGAAGAAACCAATCTACAGGAGCAAGAGCAATGAGATATGCAGTAAAAGTTCAGTAACGGCGTGTTACTCACATGATCTAGGTTCTCGTACCCGGCGAAGACGTAGAGGAGATCCCCAATCTGCACGGACGCCCCGTCCAGGCGCGGCACGGGCGCCGCGGGCATCTCCTCCCACGCCCAGCGCGGCGCGGGCAGGTCGGCATACGTCGCATTCAGGTGCCCCGTCACACGTCCTCCCTCCTTGTCGCGCCTCCCCTTAACCTGCGCTCGCTTCACGAGAGGAGAAACATGGTCACAACAGCAAAATTCGTTCAGGAAACGGCGTTTGTGACAGACAGGCAGGACAATGCGGTCTGCGGACGCCATACCTTGCTGGAGGACGAGGAAGAGGCCCAGAGGAAGTCGGCGACGAGGGCGAGCGCGAGGAGGAGCGTGATGGCGAGCGGCACGGCGAGGCGGAGCGGCAGGGGCTTGGAGGTGGGCATGGCGGGTTCGACCAGTGGGGAGTGGAGGAGGAGGGGGAATGCGCGAAGAGAATGCTGCTGCAGGGAGGCGGACGCGGCGGCGGCATGGGCGCGAGCGTTGCCTTTGCTTTTCAGGGAGGGGAGGAATGGTGGGCGGCCGCCGCGGTTTGAGCGCTCTGGCTCCGCGTCCGGTTTTTAATGGCGCACGTGTCAGCCCACGGAAATGTTTATAATTTGGGCCGGAACTCCATTGACCCAGCAGATGTGATAATGGGCCGACGAAAGCTTGGGCTCGAAATCAAGAGATCCAGTTGGTTGGTATCGATGCGGCCCGGGACCCTTTATACATACGAGGACCGGGTTTGAGCTGTCAGGAATACCCCGCCTCGGCAGAACATTGCGGTCGATAAAAATACTTCATGTGCATATTCCTACAGCGGTTTTATAATGTACAAAGGTTGTATCAGATATTGATCCATCTTAAGACAGTATTATTGCTTCTTGGCAATGTGCTTGGCCTTTGTTTTGCATTGTCTCGATCAACAAGGGGACTATTGTGCATGAGACAAAGTTAGTTTGCATTTCAGTTGTCGCTGGCTCATTGTGTCAAACGCGTAGCAGAAGCGTGGACCAAACGTTACAGTTTCGTGGAGTTTTCGACCTTTTGAAACGCGAGAATTTTTTTAGTTTTTTACATTTTTTTTATAAAATTGAACTAATTATTATAAAATTCATGTGAAATTCATGTGTTACAAAGGAGGCCTTAAAGTCCAAGATACAAATTCATCATTCAGAGTTTGACAAACATTAGTGCTTCCTAGGAAGCTCCTCTTACACAATTACCAGCTGATAATCAGCATTTTGTCTCACACGTTCCTCCAGATTTTTTCTGGTAAACAGGACTAAAAAATATATTATATTGTTATTGACCAAATTTACAACAAATCAAGAAGTCTGTGTGTATCAGTGCCACTATAAACCAACTATGATCACCTGATAATGCTTGACCAGGATGATCTTTCACATCAAACACCTCATAATACAAAGGGTAACAAATTTTACAAAAGAACGATGTAAGTTTTTTATGCACCCTGCAAATTTGATTACACCTATACACAACGCATTATCTAGCACAGGCTGTTCAAAAAGATAAATCCAATTTGGATTCCAAAAAATTAATTGTATGATGTAGGTACGCCAGTCATAAGGATCAGCTACCAAGCCCAGCTATCATCCCTGTAAATGTGGCTACTGCAAATCCAAGGATCCCGCCAGCAACGACCTGATGAGAGAACACGACATCGATGTTATATATGATATGTGAGACTGAGAATATAAAATACATTTTTTTTACAAGTGGCAGCTTTCGCAGTGGACGCAAATATGAGTATGTATGTAAAAGTGTGCCCCCATAAAGGCCCCGTTTAGAACAAAGGAACGAAAGAAAAACATAGGAATAGAGAAAAATAGAGGAACGAAGAAATCGTAGGAAGTGAAAAAGTGGCAAAACTACGAGAATACAAAACAGAGGAATGAAAAAATTGAAGTGTTTGAAATGCAGGAATAAGAAACATAGGATAAATATATTAACGCAAATAAATAAAATTTTTAGAAGCTATATTATCAGTGTTTACAGCACTGTTAACACATGAACTCTCCCAACGTGAACTAAATACTAGCTTAATTCCTTTTTAGCCTTAAATAGCTTAATTTATGTATGCAATCTCCACGTTAATTAGCTCTGTCCTTCTCGCTGCGCAAATGCATGTGTGCCAGCCGGCACGGAGCGCGGGAGCGTGGCCACCGAGCGGTAGCAACGCGCGCGGTTGCCGCGGTTGCGGCGCGCGGGGCCGCCGGGCTGGAGCAATGCGACGGCGGACGCTGCGCGTGGGAGCGGGGCTGGTGGCGGCTGGCGCTGCACGCGGGGATGGGAGCAAGAGGCCGCAGCCGGGGGTCGAACGTGAATGGCAGGCGGCCGGGGTCGCACCAGCATGGCGGCGTCCTCGCGCTCTACTGCATCCGGCGTACTTCTTCGATGCCGAGCTAGCGGATGACGAGCGCGAGCAAAGTTTCCTTTAGATCGGAGTGGATATTTCCTTTCCCGTGAAATACAGCTGGAGCGGATTCCTGCGTTCCATGCGCCTTGCTTCGTTCCTTTCCTGTGGAATGATTTCCTCCAAAAATTCCCACGCCAATCCGTGGTTCCAAACGGGGCCTAAGATTCAGACTGGTGCACATAATTTTCAGAATCTGTATGGGTATATTCTGCAAATATAATACTACGTTTTTGGGTAGGATAATACATTTTCAGACTGGCTCACATAACTATAAGAAATGGGGTATTCCCTTCGGTTTTCTTGTTTTCAGACAATCAAAATGATCTAGATTTAATTATACTTTACTGTATCAAACAACATCAAAACAAGAACAGAGGGAGTATGTATTACATGCATCGTGTACTTAATGCAAACATAATGATTAGCATATGAACAATGATCAAACCTGAGTGGGTGTGTGTCCTAGGAGCTCTCGCAGTGGTCTTGTTTCAGCCAGTGGATGCTCTGAAGGGAGCTCGTACACAATTTGATTCAAGACCTGGCATCTTAAAATAGTTAGGACTGAGAAAATGCAAGTATCTCCAGCAGGCAAGAACAAATTAAGAATACACTCAACAGAAATAAATGAACATAGCACTTTTCATGATACAAATTTTTCTTTCATGTACAGAGTCACAAACAGGTCTATATAAACTTTGAGCAATGAGTCAAGCACAGGCATCTGCAAAATATTTTCCTTGTTGGCTGTTATGAAACATAGAATCATGAAGGCTTCTGGTCATACCTCTGCTTGCTTCCCAGCATGTAGCCTAACACCAAAAGCATCATACATCACCTGCATAGTCCAAATAGAGAAAACATGTAGCCATGCCGAGTCAGTAGATGGTGGGGCACATCAGGAACACAGCATATTGTAATTCTGGAAGTGTGTGTAAATCTTAGGAAATCGATTAGGTGTTTCAAGGATGCCGACATGCAACATGTGGAGCAACTGAGTGGGGGTTAAATATCATGATACAAGCCTCAGTTGTACTGTACTACTGTAATGCCATTATTCTGCATAACACGTTTCAGTATTAGTAGATTCAGCAGTACACAAGTGTACCTAAGCTTGTTAAAACACTAGCTGGTTTCATTAACTTCACAGAGATGAGCTCTGAAGAAATGTACAAGTCACGCACAATAAATAAATCTTATCAGAATATTAATCTGATTATGGGCCAAGGTGGTATGTACAAAACATTATTGATGGCTTGACTAATATAATCCCCATCCCATATAAAGTCTCCCACATCAGGTCAAAATTAAGCTGCAAAATTCATACGCGTTCCTAGTTCCTAACTCATGTACTTCCTGTCAAAAAGAAATCATATGTACTTTGCATATGATGGTGTAACTCTATAACCTTCTAGTCTCCTACAAACTCAGTTGAGTAAGGGAACTACTGAAAAGATCATGCATTTACTCGGTCCAGACCATCGACAGATCGGAACTTATCAGATCGGGGATCAATACCGAAACCATGAACATTTGCAACTCGCAACGGATCGAGGACAGGGAGACGGATAGGGGGGATAACGTACCACGGAGGCGAAGACGGCGGCGGTGGCGAAGAGCGAGCTGCCGAAGCCCTCCCGCAGCCCGACGGCGACGGTGAGCGCGGTGACGGTGGCCGAGTGCGACGACGGCATCCCGCCCGACCCCACCAGCTGCTTCGCGTCCCAACGGTTCTCCTTATACCTGCGAGCGCGAGGCAGATCCCGTCACGGAGAGCTCAGATCTACTCCCAACGACCAACGGGCCGGCCAGACAAGCGAGGGGGACAAGTCAACGAACGTACCATGTGGTGAGGACTTTGATGAACTGCGCGATGGCGAAGGCAAGCACCGCGGCGACGAGCGGCCAGTTGGAGAACACGGCCAGGTACGAGAACGAGGGCGGACCGGAGGCTGGCGACGGCGGTGGCTGGACGGCGGCATCTGCCATGACCGACCACGGCTCTGGAAGGTTCGGTCGGGTCGGGGTCGCCGCGGGCCTCGCCTGGAGGCTGGACCACCACCGAGTCACCGATGACGACGGGGCTCTGCCTGCGCCTCGGCTCTCCCACCCGCCGTTTCGGTTGGTCTCGTTTGTTGTGCAGGTCTGCAGGAGCAAGTTTTTGCGGTTCCAGTTGACGCGCAATTGGTGGACCGGCAGTCGGCTGGGATGCGGTGATGGTCACAAGCTGGCGAGTGGGACCAGATGGGTTTTTAAATAAACTCCAGCAAAAATCAGTACTACTACCCTGCTCAATAATACAGTCATCATTTTGATTTAGACAAACATTCATATTTCTTCCTCAATTAGGGCAATTACAATTGTTATTTCAATTTGCGACATAAGTGTAGGGTCCACTATAAAATAGGAGTAGTATTTTGTTGTTGCCTTTTCTCACAATGTTGAAATTAGTTTTTAAATTAAAATATTTATTTCAGATTTGTCTTTTTCTTCTCATGGCTACTCTCTTTCATAGTAAAATTATATTTTAATAGCTTATGCCTTGGCAATAGCACCATGGATAGCTTTTGTTGTTTTCTTTTTATTACCTACTTCCATTATGTGTATAGTTGATTTTAAGAAATATATTATTGGTTATAGCTCACTTTAGGATCACATTGTGGATAACCTTATATTAATATAGTTTGCAAAAATATTGCTCCCTCCAATTTAAAAATATTGACACAGTTGTTTCTAACATCAACTTTAACCTTACTTTTTTTCAAAAAAATTGATAAATATAATATATTTTATTACACTTTGCTTTATTATTACTGATGTTTGAAACATGATTAATAAATGTACATATTTGAATAATTTTTTTAAATAAGACGATGGTAAAAATTAATGTTAGAAGTAAACGAGTGTCGATATTTTAAAACCAGAGTAAATGGTACTCCCTCCGTCCCATATTATAGGGCGTTCTAGCCAAAAGCGTAGAAACCAAGACGAAATAGTTGTGACCTTGTTGCCCCTCCCGCCAGACATACTCCACTGCCGCAGGTTCAACCGAGGTATACAGGACACCAACATGCATGCATAGAACATTAACTGCATTCACACATATTCACGCACATTCACACAGCCACATCATTCGTGTTCACACAGGATAGTTAAATTTCCGCGCATTCACACCACTGGCGCCATTACATTTCGCGTTCACACCTACTGACGCCATTACATTTTCCACTTGGCGCCAATTACAGATAATTGGAGTAGGACTAGTACTCCTAACACGAGCCAGCAAAATGAAAATTTCAAAATATCGCCAGAACCAGACACTATAAATAGGCTCACTTCAGTTTCATCGGCCATTTCTCTCACACACCATTTCTACTCATTTTTTCATCTCAGTTCTTACCTTTACACATGCCACCTCAACTAAATCACGCACCTAGAGATGCTGATGGAGATGGTGAAGGTGTGGATGAAGAAGGCCTTCCTGATCTGAACGTCCCACCCGTGGAAGATGCTTCAGTGGACCCAGAAGGCGTTGCTGCTGTGACAGGGATAGCTGCTAGCCCTGTGGACTTGAACATGGACCTTGAGCTGCAACATAAAGACAACTTGGGATCAGGTTCACATGTTTGTAGGAGTACTGCTGATATGTCTATTTTGGTATCCCTACTACTGCAGAATTACTTAACAAATCTACAGTAATAATATTGTTGCAATAGAGTTGAGTACTCTCTTTTTTGTCATTGTTGCAAAATCGAGTGCACTGACTGTACATTTTGTTTTACATTGCTGTAACTCATTTGTTGTGCTAAATTACATGATGTCAAAATGATCATTAAAAGTAAACTTATTAAATTTGTTTCTTGTCACTTGTTCACTGAAGGAAGAAGACATTTTACAGGCAATAATCAGAGGGAAGCAGTTTACAATGCATTAAAAGTAATTGCATCTACTAATAATGGTAAACTAAGAAAGGATAGCACCCATATTGTTGCTGCGGCACTTGGAGTGAATTTGCGTTGTGTTCAACGCATTTGACAGGATGCCAAAAAACAGTTTGCAGAAGGGATGGAAGTGGATGTTTCTCACAAAAAAACAAACCGAGTTGGTCGCAAAAAAGTTGAAATCCCATATTTAGAAATACCTACCATTCCTTTGCGTAGGAGGACTACTATAAGGTCACTAGTAGGGTCTCTCCATGTCAGTATAAGGTCACTGCATAGGAGGTTTAAGTTGGGCATGTTAAGGCGCCATTCAAACACACTGAAGCCTCTTTTGAAGGAGGACAATAAAAAGGCACGTCTCCGTTTCTGCTTATCCATGCTACAGCAAAATTCAATTGAGACAGAACCCAAGTTCAAGGATATGCAAAATATAGTGCATATTGATGAGAAATGGTTCAACATGACAAGGAAATCACAGAAATTTTATTTGCTTCCAGAGGAAGATGATCCATATCGTACAATTCAAAACAAGAATTGCATTGGAAAGTTGATGTTCTTATCAGTCTTGGGGAATCCTATGCATGATGAGCATGGAAATGAACTGTTTTCTGGCAAATTTGGCATTTTTCCATTTGTTAAAGAGGTACATATGGTTGAAAATGTGCGTTACTCCTATACATGTGTTCAATAGCTTAGATGTGTATCTGAAAACTGCTGTTTTGTTTATAGGAATGTGCTGTAAGGAGCAGCAAGAATAGGCCAAAAGGGGCCTTGGTTAAAAAACCAGTCATTGTGACAAGAGATGTCATGAGGGACTATATGATTACTAAGGTCCTGCCAGCCATTGCAGCAAATTGGCCACAACAACATGTAGGGAGTACTATATTCATTCAACAAGACAATGCCAAGACCCATGTGTTTCCAACAGACCCAGATTTTTTAGCAGCTGTGAAAGAAACTGGGCTTGACATTCGTTTGATGCAGCAGCCAGCCAATTCACCAGACATGAATATACTTGACTTACGGTTCTTTAGTTCCCTTCAATCTTTGACTGACAAGACAAGTCCAAGGACCTTAGAAGACTTGATTCATGATGTGGAGGAGTACAATGACTATGAGGTGTCTAAGGTGAAAAGAGTGTACCTATCCTTGCAAGCTTGCATGATTGAAACTATGAAGTGTGGTGATGCTAATAAATATAAGCAACCCCATATGAACAAAGATAGACTTGAAAGACTTGGTTTGCTTTCCTCATGTCTTTCATGTGATCTCAGCTTGGTTCATAGTGCTAGAGAGATTCTAGGTGCTAATGGTTGATGGATTATGCAAGCAGGTGACAAAGTTTAGCTTTTGGAGTTGGACATTTTGTAAATTAGATGACAAAGTTCAGCTTTTAGGGTCAAACATTTTGTAAATTGGATGACAAAGTTAGCTTTTGGCAGCACCCACATTTTATAAATTGGGTGGCAAAGTTTAGTGTTTCCTATTTAGAAGGTAGTCTAGTAAGTATGATCTGCTCTACCTTATGTAATTAGACATCAGTACTTGTATTATAATTAAGCATTCCATATTACTCCTACTCCTAGGACAGAATATAGTTTGATTGGGCATTACTCACCGTACTATTGGCTCCGAGTCATCATCCTCAATTGGCTCTGAGTCATCAACTATAATTGCCACCGAGTCATCATCCAGCATTGCCTCTGAATCATCAACTATAATTGCCTCCAAGTCATCAACTATAATTGCCTCCGAGCCATCATCCTATCAAAGGAAACGAGATATTTCAGGTCAATAATATAACATTGTCGCAAAGTTCAGATCATCTATTCAATTTACTTCATGCCTGGATTCGGCTCGAGATGTGCTGATCCTACAAAGTTGTAATAGCTCGTCATCTTTTCGACCTCTTGAGTACATGTAGTTTCTAGCACGAATTTGAAAATGAAGGCATTAAACAGAATCTAGGTAGTACTACTCCAGTAATGTAAGAAAAACAAATGCTTTGTATGAAAAAATATACCGTAGGGATTTTGTCAATGATGGTAATGGTGGAAATTGTTCCCGAAGCAGTCTCACACGTTCCTGTACTCTCTCGGCCGGCCCAGATGTAAGAATGGCCATGAACTCATTCCCACCAAATTTTTGGATGTCCGAAACAAAATCAACGCGAACTTCAACTGCACTACTCAGATCTGCAGTGCACCACTTCCCACTCTTTGACCATCCTTTTATCAACTGGATGAAGAGTGGAGCTCATCTTGGAAATGGCTCGTTCCCATGGATCTAGGTCGTCGTTGTCCTTTCCTGCCATATCTAACTGGATCCAGGCGAGCTAGCGGTGGGGTTGGCCGACGGACTGGAGGTGAGGTGGAGGCAGGGTGCACACAGGCACAGGTTGGCCGACGGACTGGAGTTGTGGCGGATCTGAGTTGGCTGAGGAGGTACAGGCTGTGTAGAGGCAGCCACAGCGAAGACTAGTGGAACGGCGGGGTAGAGGCGAGGTCGACGGTGGGATTCGGCGGCGTTGGGAGGCTGATGAGATGGGGGTGGCAGTGGGGTTTGACGGCGGCACCCCCAACCTGCTAGAGGAACACGGGGACGAGCCGGCAGCGGTGACCCCAGCCTGCTTCAAGAAGACGGTGGCGTCGCCCCAGCGATGGGAGGCGGATGAGATGGCAGGCGGCGGTGGGGTTGGGCGGCGGCGACGGTGGGGATGGGCGGCGGTGCCACCAGCGGTCTTGAGGAGGAAGGGGCAGGGGCCGGCGGCGGCCTTCCCAGGGAGGGGCGGCGTCGAGATGGGCGGCCTCACACCTACAGGACGGATGGTTCTGAGTCTTCCAGAAGGCTGTGTCGTGGAGGAGAGAGAGAGAGGAAAAGAAAGGTGGAGCCTGCTAGCACAGAGGGAATCCAACGCGCGATCTGTACGAGGGTAGTGTTGGAAGTTTGGGGTTAAGAATTTTTGAGAAAGCGATAATGACTTATAATTTGGGAAACTTTAGAATGACATATAATTTGTAACAGAGAGAGTAGTATATTTTTGTGATCTCTTTGTGTCATCTTACATGATCTAGTGAAAAAAGATGACTAGAGTTCACCTGTCAAAATTATTTGGTCAACTTGTAATCCCATGTCTTGATCACCATACACTAACTTGGTTTTAAAATTATTATTTTACTCTAAGGTGAACATTAGTAAACTGTTACTTGATGGTTCATTAATGTTTATGCGGTCTAATAGTTGCAAAACAATATATGAGAAACATGAAAAGAGTGTCATTCTATGATTTAAATTTACTTTAAAAATATCATTCTCACTTTTCATTACAATACCCTCTCTATCTCTTAAATTTTTTATTTTTATCATTTTAAATCATTTTAAATGCGCTCTATACTTTTTCCTCAATATTAATCTTTGTTTCTAAATCTTAAAATGGCACTCTTTTTCAAAACGGGTGCAGTAGTAATTATTGTTAATTATCTAATATAAAAAGGACCCAGTTCAAGATGAACAAAAAAACTTTCCTTTTATCTTCAAGTTATCCTCTCCCGATAGCGTAAGAACAAACACGTGCGTCAATCCCTCCCAAAAAAACACGTGCGTCAAAAGTCCTAGCCTGTGTGGACACGCAACCGACGTTCGCTACCATCCGTTCCAAACCCAACGGCCTCGATCTCGCCTCGCCGCGGCTGTGTCGGACGACCACGTCACGTCTCGGCCGCTGCCAGTAGGACCACGTAGTACGGGAACCCACCCGTCCGCACCGCGAGAAACCCTAGACCGCCGCTTACAAAAGGGCCCCGCCGGACGATTCGATCCTGCAAACAACAGCGACGAAAGAAGCAGAGGAGAGAGAAGCAGAGGAGGCGGCGGAGAGAGAAACCCCTAGTTCTGTAGCCGCCTCGCCGCCTCTCCGCCGACTTCGAGGAAGAAGGGAGACCTAGGGTTCGCGTTGCGGGGCGGTGCCGGCGCCTGCTGAAGGCCTCGAGATCTCGCGGCGCGCCGCCGGCTGGTGTGGCGGCGGTGGCGGTGGTGGTGCTCGGTAGGTCGCTGGATCACCCCCGCCCCGGCGGAAGCGTCCAATCGAGCTGTTCCGCCCCTCGATTCGAGGGTTTTGGCGGTCGCTTCCTGCTCCCGTCGACTGCGGAATAAAGCTTGGCCTCTATCTGCTGAAGGCTAGGGTTAGGTTTTGCGGAATTGCCGTGGAATTTTGCTGCTGCAAGGCGGCACATTGTGGTTGTGCACGCCACCAATGATGGGGAAGACGCATAGGTTCTCGAAGGGGCACCCGCTCGGCTTTGTGCCGGATTATCGGCATGGGGTGGAGACAGTGGGTGAGTCAAAAGGGCTTGGAAGCCCGTCGCGGATTGACTCGGGGAGCTCTTGTGCGCCTTCTAAGAGGAAACGCGCCAGCATGGAATTGGAAGACGGGAGAGATTCTTCTGGATTCAATGTGCGCCGTGAGATCTTCAAGTTGCCGAGGATGACTGCCCGGGATAGGAAAGGTCTGGAGACGAGGCTCCGTAATGAGCTTTCGCAGGTGAGGGCCCTCCAGAATAGGATTTCAAGAGGGGCTGCGGCAAGCATGAATGGTGGGGCAGCGTCGGCTCCTGGAGGTGATGTGCATCTTCTCAAGGAAAAAGGTAATAAGCTCAAGCGGAGCAACTCGGTGCAGTCTGGTAGGGGAGTGCCTCCATTACAGGACACGCCTGTGACCAGCTCTGTCAACTACACAGCGTCATTTAGACAATGCGCCAATCTTCTGAAGAACATCATGAAACATGGCTGGGCACACCCCTTTCTTGTCCCAGTCGATATCGTAAAACATAACGTCCCTGATTATTTTGATTACGTTAAGCATCCTATGGATCTTGGCACAATCAAGAAAAAAATGAATGCGGGCATGTACACTACGCCTTGGGATTTTGCTGCTGATGTCAGACTTACATTTAACAATGCCATGATTTATAACCCAATCGATAATGATGTTCATATAATGGCCAAAACATTGAGCAAGGACTTTGAAACTCGATGGAAACTTATTGAGAAGAAGCTACCACAACCAGATGAGAAATCTCCTGTCATTGAGCCTGCAAGGAAAAATGTGACTAAGAGTGATAAAATTCAGAATGAAGAGCTCACTAAGAACAAACCCTCAAAGAAAGGTGCTTCTAAGAAAGACATCTTTCAGAAAGAAGGTGTGGTGGACGATCCAGTTTTGCTATCAAAGAAGAGGAAACCCTCTCCTATACAGGATACTCCATCAGTGGTGTCTACTGTTCCAATCGAGAAGGAAATAATGACAGATGAACAAAAAATAGATTTGAGTACAAGACTGGAATCATATGGTGGATTGCTTCCAGAACCTATTCTTCAGTTCATCAGGAATCATGCTCCTGATTGTGATGGCAGTGATGAGGAGTATGAGCTTGATATGGATGCTCTCAGTGATGATGTACTATTTGAATTACAGAAGCTTGTTCATGACTATGATAGTGCTAATCAGTCAAGAAACGATACGAAAGAGGACCCTCATGAGGCTGAGGTGGGAGCTGTTGTATTGGATCTTAATGTATTTTGTTTAGTTACTTTGATTACATTTTTATGTGTTTTATATAACAGTCTCGAAGTCAACATGAACAAAATTCATCGGTGCTCCATGCCCATGAAGGTATATTTGTCATCTTATTTCATTATTAGTAACCAATGCTGTTTGTATTATTTTAATATGGAATATGTGCATGTTTGCAGACAATGAGGTCATTGATGAAGACATTGATATTGGGGAGAATGACCTCCCAGTTTCAACTTATCCTCCTGTGGTGTTTGAAGATGAAATTGCAGACAGAAGTAGTTCATCTAGCAGTTCTAGTAGTGGCTCCGAATCATCCTCCAGTGGTATGTATTGCACCTGCTCAAAATTATTTTTCACAAGTTACACCCTAATTTGCTGTTCTCACTGCTATGGTGCTAGATTCCGAAAGGTATTTTGGTAATATGCTGTTAGCTTTTACTCCATTTTTTTATGCTTGCTTGATGTTAATTTACGATGTCTTATCCATAAGGGTGCCTGACCCCATGGTAGCTTTTAGTCTCCGTTGAGATTACAATGAAAGAAGCCCGCTTATCTGTGCTACGAGTGGTAGATTGTAGGTTAGGGTCTGCAGCATAAGAATTTACATTAATCTCACAAGTAAAAAAACATGCTTCATTTTTCTTATTTAAGCCTGCACCTTTGTCAGTTTTGATTAGCCTGACCTTGATATCTCAACAGTGTACACAAATATTGTTTTAAAAAAAATTGCATATAATGCTAGCTTCAGTTGTGCGTTGTGATATCAGGTTTTTTTTTAACTTTTTCTTGGGAATGTTTGTGCCTGTTAATCTGAACTACATAGGGGCTGGTACCGATTTTAGCAGTATATGGAAACTGACGCAATGCCTGTGCTGTGCCATGGTTATAATAATATGCTATGGATCATAATCCTTCAATCTTAACTTTGTTGCTTAAACAATATATTCGCAATATTTTTTCTCTTTCTTATTGCAACGCTATAGATATGAGATGAATGCTAAACATAACTGCATCTGTAATACCAACTTTTGTCACAAAATTGCATAAATGACGAATTAATATAAACATCTGGAAGATAAGCCGGATATCTGTCAATTATTCATAGAATTTGAATCAGATTGAAGACTCCAGCGATAGAATCACAAGTTTACAAAGTAGTTTTTTGTAGTAGATGCAGTCACTCATAATACAAAAGTGTATCTATCTTCTTTGAATCACATGCATGTGGAATCCGTAGTCCATGAACTGAAACCAACCATGGTTCAGCACAAACTTTACTTATCACCTGATTGCTGGTCCACCACCATTAGGTTGTGGGGCCCATCTTTTGTACAAAAAGCAGATTGGCTCTTATCTCTTTCCTGTCTTCCTGGGTGGTTTCTCCCAACCAGCCGCAACTCCCCAGCCATTGACTCAAAAACAGTGTAGGCCATGGCCCGAGTCGAAGTCCTAGTTGTAATGAGAAATTTACTGAATTTTTCATGGGCCACATCACTTCCATGGGCCTGCCCAATGCTATGGCCCAGGTCTGGCCTGGGATGGGCCTCCCCTTACTGTAGCACCTTGTGGTATCAGTTTGACATGGGGCCTACCTGCTGTGCTGGAGTAAGGGGTAGGGTGGATGAGGATGGTGGACCACGACTGGTCGCCATCAACTGGAACTTTTTATGTAAAATAAAAAGAAGATATGGGAACTGAAACTGTGATGTTGCAACTGTTGTTTGTAATTGTCTTCCTTCACCCTTGTATATGCTTGTGCCTCTGACAGCTCTAATTTCATAGGGGACCCGCGGACCACAATGTTTTAGCTAGACGTAGCAATATGTATACTAGCAGCATTCTCAATTGTGTCAACTCTATGAAGAAACTAATCGACTGCACGATAGATATAGCTTAAGCTATCGATTAGTGTCCGTAAGTCTTTTTGGTATTAGTAGGATCAGTTGATTAATCAACAACATTTGATTATCTTTCTGTATCTGCGGACTGTTCTATGCATACAATAATACTTCATTAAGATGAAAGCCAGCCATTAAATATCACTCTTTAGGTGCATGGATCCGTAATGCACATTTGAAAAAGTTATAATTTGTTTTGTGTGATGATGAAGGTATATTAGAAGTCAATGATGCTGCTCGAATCAAATTACAAATGTACAAATGTGCAAGATTTTTTTTTTTTCTTCACTTGGGCCTCTTGGTCAACCAATAGCAACTTGAACCTCTAACATAATTAAGATCTTACATTAAACATCTCCTGCTACATACTGTTTCTCTCTTCTTTTTTTCTCTTGGCTCGTGGGAATGTCTTGTCCAACATTCTGATGATATTTCTATTTTAATCTCTCAAGGTTCAGATTCAAGTAGCTCTTCTGGTAGTGATCTGGATGTCAAAGATCTTCAGCAAAACAGCAGTTCCAAGGTTCATCTATGTGCCTCTTGTTATCTGAAATGTTCCAGCAATTCATAGAAACCCAATCAAATCATTTTAATGTTAAGTATTTAATATTAGAATGCAGTTTATCAATGGTGATGTCCCCATTTTTCTTTATATGCAGGAAAATGTACTACTTATGGCTGTGGATAGCTTTAATCATGAAAAGGGTAAGAAGCTTGAATATTTTGAATCTCATCAGATCTTTGCACATCTACAAACATAACCTCATGGAGCTGAGTCCAAATATAATTCAGGCCTCATGATGCACACATATGCATCATACTTGATTCAAGATAATGCAAAGTCATTTCTGTGGGATCAGTTTTTAGGCATCAATGTATAGTTAAAAAGTTGGACATGACTTCTAAGGGTCAGCCTGTGGTTGCTTTGCTGTTGAATTTGCTTCATGAATCCTAAGAATATGCTTCTAACTAACTGCACTATCCAAATCTAGAAATTTAACTTGTATTCTGGTTGTTCCCTATGATTTGCTACATAAAGCATCAAGTTTTTTTCTTTGAAAATACAGGACAATCACCCTGCATCTCTCAAAATACCTTGTAGACAGTATTTGCTGGACTTCTCAATCCAACGATACTAAACACTTTCAACTCTTTTATGTGCAGATTCGTTGAACACATTGAATCCACCAGAGCGAAGTACAGATCCTATACCTGCTGATGCCGAGGGTAAGCATGAATGAATATTCATGGTGGCCTGTGAATACCCAAAACTACTGTGGTAGGAAAAAATTGGGTTGCCTTACAGGTATATCTATGGATGTTTTAGGGGGAAATGCGTCTGAGAAGCAGGTCTCCCCTGAAAAGCAAATCCGCAGAGCCCTTTTGACAAGGCGCTTTGCTGATACAATTCTTAAGGCTCGTGAAAAGACTCTTGATCAGGTGTGTATGCCGAAATGATTCAAGGGCATTATTGCCTGGTCTGTGCTGGTGTTCCAGTAAGCTTCACATATTTGTTAATATCAGGTAACACAAAATGATCCTGAGAAGCTTCGACGTGAGAGGGAGGAGCTTGAGAGGTTACAAAGAAAAGGTGAGAGACAATATAATCTTTTGGTTATATGCCTACTGCAGCTATGTGACATCATGATAATTACAGAAAGAGCTCGTTTGCAAGCTGAAGCTAAAGCTGCAGAAGATGCTCGTAAGAAGGCTGAAGCAGCAGCTGCTGCTGAAGCTAAGCGGCAAAGAGAACTCGAGAGAGAAGCAGCTCGTAAAGCCCTTCAAGAGGTAATATTTGTGATAAGCTTTCCACCAGCATTCACATGCTTTGATGTGTTCGTCCTGTGAAGTATAAATGTCATTGGCTCGCAGATGGAGAAAACTGTAGACATCAATGAAGGCAGCCTTTTCTTGAAAGACCTTGAAATGCTTGGAAGTGTCACGGGTGAACAGTTACCAAGCTCAGTTGATGAAACGAGTCCATATCATATGGCTGATGCCCTTGGATTTGAATTGGGAGGCAATGCCTTAGAAAAGCTTGGACTGTTTATGAAAAATGATGAAGAGGAGAATGTGGAAGGTGATTCTACAGATGGTTCAACCGCTGATGTTGAGGAGGGTGAAATAGATTAATCGCTTCTGGATCATTTTTGATACTTCACAGGAGCCCTGTTGGCATGGCTTTTCTACATAGCTGGGGTTTTTTATATCTTTGATTATAGGAAGTGCCCTGATGAGAGATCATGTCGCCTCAAACCTAGCGGTTGCTGTCCTGTACCACTTGTGAACTTCCTACGCCAAAGTTTTGGATCCAAGTGATTTTTTGGCAAGAGATGAAGCTAGCCTTGAAAATGTCTGATATCTGTCATTGTGCATATGTGGGACAGGATGGAGGATATGCTCCTTTTAGAATGAGTTTCATGGTGAGACATGGAGTCAAGTGATGATTATTTATGTAATTTCCATAACCATGCATGGTTATTTGGACCTGGATGGTGGCGACGTTCACTGAAAACAGGGAGTATGGGGGAAGGGGGATATGTCATAAGAAGTGCTGGTTCTTGGCTCTTGAACACCTTATGTGTGAGCCGTTTTGAGGGGGTATCTTAGAGGCATTTTTTGTTGTGAATTTTACACCAGATACTGTACAAAGGTAGCCTGATAGATGGAAAACAGTTATTTATATTTTTGTTACTTAAAATCTTTTTCTGGGCAATGGAGTGGCTGCTGCCTGCTGTGTATCCCATATTACCCATGTGTTATTTCTTCCCCTTTCCACGTGTATGTAAGGTTCTACAAGTTGGTTCTTAAATTGACTACAAGTTGGTTCTTAAATTGACGTATTTTTAATATTAACTTTGATCATTTGTTTTATTCAATTTTTTTATAGATAAAATCATATATTTTGTTATAATTTGATTAATCATTAGAGTTATTTGATTTAAATCACAACTTAAAATTTTACATATTTAAACTAATATTTTAAATAAAATGAATAGTTAAAGTTGAAATTAAAAATATCAATTTAAAAACAGAAGAAATATATACCATCCCTAATCCTATGGTGCACTTCCGAATAATGTCGTCATAAAGCTTTGAGAAGTGTAGTAGGTCTTTTTAATGCGATGTTATTAATTGGAGGGCAGGATGCATAAGGGTGGCTTTTGGGTTTTGCTTTTGTAAAAACCAAAAGTTCAATAAAAAGGTAATTTTTTATAAAAGTGCAACTTTCTCTTAGTACAAAAACAAAAGCAGGTCTGTATTTGCTTTTGTCAGCT